>VDFB02265030.1:0-267837 GCA_007258455.2 Sequoia sempervirens
TAGGCTGATGTGGGTGGGGATGCAAGTGCGGATGACAACATAAAGTAACCAGGATGCCAGGTAGATAATGATTAAGCCCGCTATGGATGACGCCTGTTACCAGGTTTTCACCATCCATGCTTATCCAAGGTGCCACCAAGAGGTGGTTTTCACCATAGGACGGATTTATTTCTCTCTTTTTTTTTTGGGTCACTTTTTTGATTTTTTTGATTTTTTTGATAGGGTAGACCAAGTGGACCTTAAGCGTAGAACCTTTTTAGATGGAGAATATTGATAGGTTCGTCGAGGGGATCCCCTTCCAAAGTGGTCAACCTATAAGCTCCGGATCCATATTGGCAGTTATGATATATGGCCCTAACCAGTTGGCCTCAAATTTGCCTTTCTTGTCACGATCTTGCTGAGTGCGGTGATTTTCTTTGAGGACAAGCTCACCAACTTGGAATTGTCTGGGGTGGACCTTTTTACTGTAATGACGTTTGAGACGATTCTGGTATACTTGTAGGTGATCATAGGCCCGTATTCTGCGTTCATCGAGTAACTGTAGCTGTGCAAGCCGAGCGACGCGAGCATCTTCTTCGCTGATGAGGTTCTTCAAAGAAATTCTCAATGAGGGGAGCTTAACTTCGATTGGCAAGACGGCTTCAACTCCATATACTAAAGAGTATGGGGTGGCGCCTGTTGGGGTGCGGATGGATGTGCGGTATGCCCAAAGGGCAGGATGAATGTGAAGGTGCCAATCTCGTCCAGTGCTATTGACCACCTTTTTGAGGATGCGAATGAGGGTTTTGTTGGTTGCTTCTGCCTGACCATTACCCTGAGGGTAGTAAGGCGTTGACCAACGATGTTGGATGTGGAAAGTATCGCATAGGTGTTTCATGGCTTGATTTTTAAATGGCTTTCCGTTATCAGAAATGATGGTGGAGGGGATACCATATCTGCAGAGAATATGGTAGAGGATGAATTTAGAAATCTGAGTACCAGTGATTTGGGAGAGTGGCATTACTTCCACCCATTTGGTGAAGTACTCAGTTGCAGTGATGATGAATGTATGACCGTCGGATGACGGTGGGTGAATCTTGCCAATCAAGTCAAAACCCCATTGAGAGAACGGCCACGGTGCTAGGAGAGGCTGAAGATCTTGTGCTGGAGCGTGGATCAAATCTGCATGCTGTTGACACGGAAGACATTTCTTTACAAATTCGCAAGCATCACCTTCCATTGTAGGCCAGTAATATCCAGCCCATAGGATTCTTTTGGCTAGAGCCATACCATTTGAGTGAGCCCCAGAAATACCACCATGTACTTCTGTTAGGACCATTTGGGCTTCGGTCTCATTCAGACATCTCAGGAGGATTCCATCATACCCGCGACGATAAAGTGTATCACCAACGAGGATGTATCGGGATGAACGATGGATAAAAGATTTACGTTGGTTGTGTGTAAGTTCCGGGGGTATGGTGTTGTCACGGAGGTAAGTATATATGTCTTGGTACCACGGGGAGGCGGGACCTACGATATCGCACACCATGTCAGTGTCAGGGACATCATACGCAGGGATTAACAGTTGTTCGACCAGAAACTCACACTCTGTCCGATCTTTGGGCATGTCAATCAAAGAGCCAATAGTGGCCATGGCGTCTGCTACTTTATTCTACACCCGAGGGATTTGGTCAAACTGTATGGAGGTGAAATATTTCTTGAAGTCATCCGCTTCTGCGCTTATAGGGTAGCAGCTTTGTCATCCTTTTGTGAGGAATTCATCATTAACTTGTTTGATAACCAATAAGGAATCCCCAAAGACTTTCAAATGTGTAATGTGCCATTGTTTTGCAGTTCTAAGGCCGGTGAGGAGGGATTCATATTCCGCCATATTGTTGGTGCAGAAATTATTCGGCGATTTTGGGATGTAGTCACCTCGAGGGGTGATCGCCATTAGAATTCCCCGGGCCCCGTGATCCATCAGGCATGTATGGAGCCTATCAGCATAACGCCCAAGTTGCGCTTCACATCGTAGATTCCTTCATCCGGGAATTCAGTGTCTATTGGGTAGGCATCTACTAGTGGTGCTTCAGCCAATTGATCAGCAATAACCTGTCCTTTAATAGCTTTGTGTTCTACATACTCGATGTCAAATTCGCTTAGCAGCATAACCCACTTGGCCATGCGACCAGTCAAGGTGGTTCTAGACAAATGTGATACTTTCCCAAAGGACTTCACCTTAGCAATTAATTTGACCGGATCGAGCATGTAATGGCGAGTTTCGTGGTAATCAAGACTAGCGCAAGGCATGCTTTTTCCATAGGAGAGTAATTTAACTCATAGCCGACTAGTGTTCTGCTGATGTAGTAGATTGCTCTTTCTTTGAGTGACTCATCATGCTGCGCCAATAATGCCCCCAGTGCGACTGAGGTAGCAGAGATATAAAGTAGGAGGGGTTTTCCTGGAATAGGCGGCATCAAAATTGGGGGATGAGCTAAGTATTCCTTGATTTTATCAAAACTCATTTGACACTGTGCTGTCCATCGGAATGTAGAATCTTTCTTCAAAAGATGGGTAAAAGGTTGACATTTATCCGGCAGTCGGGCTGCAAGGAACCGCTTGATAAACCGTGATCTTCCCTCGGAGGCCTCTAATCAGCTTTAGATTGTGTGGAGGCGGCATGTCTAGAATAGCCTTTACTTTGGCAGGATCAACTTCAATACCTCTGCGGGAGACTATGAAACCTAACAATTTCCCCTCGACGTGGACGCTTCAAAGCACATTAATTTTTGGATTCAACCGCAACTTATAGTGTTCTAGTCGCTCAAATATCTTCTTCAGAATGGTGGGATGCTCAGCTCACGTTCTGGATTTCCCTAATAGGTCATCGACATAGTCTTCCATGATAATGTGGATAAGGTCATGGAAGATAACGGTCATAGCTCTTTGATACGTTGCCCTCGCATTCTTGAGACCTAAGGGCATAACATTGTAAATGTATGCGCCCCAAGGAGCGTAGCGGTTTTGTAGTTATCTCGTGCACTGGATCAAGAAACCGAGAAGCCATCCATGAGGGACAACATCTCATGTCCTCACAAGTAAATCAACCAACATGTCAATATTAGGAAGAGGGAAATCATCTTTTGGGCAGGCTTTGTTGAGATCCCTAAAATCTGTGCAGACCCGAATGTCACCATTTGGTTTAGCAACCGGCACTATGTTAGAGATCCATTCGGAGTAGTCAATAGGTCTGATAAAACCCGTGTCCAGTAACTTCTCCAACTCTTTCTTTACTAACAATGCAACTTGCGGATGCATCTTACGAAGTTTTTGCTTGACGGGTTTGGCGTTTGGATGAATGTCTAAGTGGTGAACCACTAAAGCAGGGTCTAAGCCTGGCATGTCTGAATATGACCAGGCAAAATTGATGATGCCTTCTTGGAGTAGCTGTGCAAAGATCAGATATTCTTGTTCGGAGAGTGACTTGGCTACATAGGTGATCTTCGAATTTTCAGCAGTTCCCAAATTAACTTCTTTGGCGCCTTCAATCGTGATAGATGATCTCGCTGATAGCTAAAAGTTCCCATATATGCGAAAAGATGAACATCTCCATTCGCCTCTTCTCGAGGTTTCGCCTTCAGACAAGGCCCTCTTTATTTTTACTTTTTCTAGGTCAGGAAGCGCCTCAGGGAGGTTTTCACTAGATGACCTCTTTTTATTTTTCTAATTTTTATTTTTGCGACTGGAGTGTTCATCCTCCCCCAATCCCATAAGGTTGACATAGGTGTCCGCAGACATACTGACAGGTGTGGTGTTATGTAGGTCCCAGTCAATGAGTTCAGGGTGACGAAGGGATAGGCTGATGGTGCAAACGGATAGGCATTCAAACATGGACGATAAGTCAGTGTGATCGACATCATCGTACGCGTGTATGATGGATTCTTCCTCGAGTATGTATGCCAATGAGCCATCGTCCATGGTGATACTATTAGAAGTGTTAGATGATGTTGTGGGACTCTTTTGCTTTCTGTCATACCCAATGCCCACATTTTTTGGTAGCAGAGACGTATCAATGGGTTGTAACCACCCTTGTTCTTGCTTTCCTAGGCCTCTGTCTTGATAGTTATGTTTCTCCACAAACTTTTTCGGCCAGGGGTACTTTTCTTGAAAATATTTCTTTAGAGGAGTTTCTGGTTCGGGCTCTTCGCGGTAGACCCACTGACTTATGTCTTCTTCTGGCGCATCTGTTTTGATACTTGGAGATACGAAGGTGGTGGTAGGAATATTTTTGCCACGGAAGGTGACAGTCTTGTCCTCCTTTGGGGTAGCATGGGGAGGTTGACCATACTCGTGTGGCGATGGTGGCATTGTTGCTACATTAAGAGCAGTATGCATTTCATACTCGCCACACCCTTTGTCAATGATCTAAACTTTTGTGACGGTAGGATCAGTGGAAGATGGAGCGGTTGTTACAGTAGATGATGGATTAGAGGATGATGGATTGGAGGATAATGACTGGGAGGCCCCCATTTCGACCCCAGGACAATAATGTAAATGGGGGAAAGATGCTTCTAAAGCTTGACAATACTCAAACGGTTGGGGGTCGGCATAGATGGTGACCTCCTGTTCATTAACCGGGAATTTGAGGCATTGGTGGTAAGTGGATGGAACAGCCTGCATAGCATGGAGCCACGGGCGGCCAAGGAGGAGATTATACGGTAAGTCCAGATCAAGGACGTGGCAGGTAGTATACTGGAGCACAGGTCCCACTTGTATAGGAAGACTGATGATGCCTTCTGAATTTCTCTCTGCATTGTCATAAGCCTTGATTGTAATTATCTGGTTGCTTAGGTCCGCTTGAGAATACCCTATCTGTTTTATGAACTTCAAAGTACATAGATTAAGGGCAGAGCCATTATCTACCAAGACCCTTTTTATCTTATGACGGGAAATTATGACTTCGATATGTAGGGGGCGGTTGTGATTGATGCCAATGTTGGGCATATCATTTTGGCTGAAATGGAGGTGGTGAGACAAAGCCAAGTGTCCCACCAAAGCTTGGAATTGTGTGGGGTCGATGTCATTTGGGACATGGGTTTCCTGCAAGGCTTTATTGAGGATCTCTTGATGTACCGGGGAAGACTTAAGCAAATCCAGAATAGATATATGAGCGGGGGTCTTCCTTAGGTGATCAAGGATGTTATATTGAGAGTTTACAGGAGCGGGTTGGACGGGTGTGGAGGCTGCAGGGACGGTGATGCGGGCTCGTCGCGTAGTCACAGCACATTGAGGGTCCTTGGCTTTAACGTGTATCATGGATACTCGGGGTTCAACCTGCTCAATGTAATGAATAACGCCTTCATAATTGAAGGGCACATTCTTGTAAGTCACATTATTGGTGTTGTTGTCTTGGGGATGACTAGTGGAAGTGCTAGGACCTTGACTATGGTTGGGGAAGGCGTTTTGATAGATTTGTAGTTGAGCATTGGACGACGAAGGTTGACTGGGGTCAACCTTGATATCTCCTCGATCAATGAGATCTTGGACATAATTTTTTAAACCCTGACACTTATTCAAGGAGTGTCCCTTGATTTTATGAAAGTCACAATACTCACTGTCTTTAAACCATGCCGGCTTGGGTTTGGACTCATCAAATGGTTTGGTGACAGGATATGTGATGGGATAATTGATTTGTAACAATTTATTGAAAACAACACTCAAGGGTTCACCCAATTGGGTGTATTGACGTTTGGTGTTCCCCTGATTTCTTTGGTTTGACTGTTGAGGGGGATGAGGTGCCCCCTGCGGTACTGATATGGCGTTGGGTACAGACTGTTGTTGCCCTTGGGATGCATTAGCCACTTGGACATGTTTGGTGTCCGGCCACCCATCATTCATCGTGATTTTTGTTTTGTTCCAAAAATCGCCATTTATCTCCTCGAATACCATCTGCCTTTGTCATGACCTGCGGTATTTTTAATGTTTCTTCAAGCGATAAGGGCACATTCAAGGATAGGTCCCTTTTCCACTATCTCAGCGAAAGTGGTGACACAGTGTAGTCTAAAATTGTGGGCCATTTCGGGATGTGAATTTTCCACAAAAAGAGTGACCATGTCTTTTTCTTTCAAAGGATTTTTCATTCGACTGGCTAATGCATGCCACCATTGGAGGTAGCTGGTAAAGGTTTCTCCATCCCGTTGTTTCTCTTTCAAGAGATCTAAGGTGTCGGTATCCTTTCGCAAATTGAAGGAGAAGTAGGAGACAAACTGTTCTGATAAGTCTGCAAAAGTTTTTATAGACCCCTTTTCAAGAGTCATGAACCAATCTAGGGTGTGGCTTGCTAGACTTCTTGGGAACAGACGTAAGAGATAGTTATCACTATACATGACTTCTTAACACTGTGCATAAAACTCTTGCAAGTGGGCCTTAGGGTCTTTGTCTCCCTTGTATTTGTCAAATTTTGGAATCTCAAAGTGTTTAGGGAATGGGATCAATGAGATGGATGGATCAAACGGATATGGGCATATATCTTCAAATTTGAATGATTGTTTTGTGCCCCCTGCTTGAAGGTCCTTAAGGGCAGCTTTGATTTCCAACAAGTCCGAGCTAGCTGGTGGTGGGTTGGGGGGATATGGATGATAGAAAGATGAGGAATCTTGTTGAAAGGGTGTCGGATTGTTAAAATGTGGGTTTGGATGATTGGATGATGACACGACTTGGTGGTAAGGTAGGGGGTTTTGTTGATATGGGGGTTGTTGTTGTGAGGCATAATATGGAATCGTTTGGTGAAGGTGTGTAGGTTGGCCGAGGGACTTGGACGACACGCTGCTGTTGGCCCTGCTGGTATTGAGGATATTGTTGTGATTGTTGGGAGGTTGCATAGAATGGTTGTTGGTAAAATTTTTGTTGATTATGGTGGTAGTAGTGTTGTGGAGGTTGTTGTTGCGGCATCGAGTGTTGTATGGACTGAGGTGGGATATTATGTTGTGGTTGGACCTTTGGATGCAAAAGGGACACAAGAAAGGGAGATATGGTTTGGGCAGTAGGTTGAGATGGATTGCCTTGTGATTGGTAGGATGGTTGTTGTGAAGAGGCCAAAGCATTGGGTATAAGTTGCCGCGGATGAGGTGGCAAATGTTGTGTGGGCACATTTTGTGAAAGAGGTTGTTGGGTTCCGCTCAGGATGTTCAGCTGGGGTGTGCCTTGTGGAGGCAATTAAGGTGGAATGGTAGATTGGTGAACCTGTTGAGGTGGTGTGTTGGTGGTCCCAGGAGGCGGAAGCGATGTAGCAAAGGAGGTACCCCCAATATTGACTATAGGTGGGTTCAAAGGAGGGGGTGCGGTTAATGTTAATGGCGGAGGTTGCAGAATGTTTTGTGGCATGCCATAAGCAAAAGGATTATTGGGATCAGGCCCTTGAGGTCCACCTATAGCTGAGGTCGAGGCATGTGGGGGATAATTAACCTGATAAAGAACAACATTTCCAAATTCGGGTTGATGCCAACCCTCAACTGGAGGAACATTGGAAAAGTATGAACCTTCGGTGCATTTTGGGACTCTTGGAGTATGTTGGATGGGGCACCCCTATATCTAGACAAGTCAATATTGGAGGGAGGTTTAACACCCTTCTCAATTAAGTGGGCCAAGATTTATTCCCCATGTTTTGCAAGCAAGCGATCGGTCATTTGCACGTTGGCAGGGTTACTAAAATGTTCCTCAAGTGTGTATTCAAAGCTGATTAACCATACTTCCTCTCCATGTGAGTTATCTGGATTCCTCAGCAGCTGAATGTGATGAAGTACCGTTATGAGGATCATGAGGGACGTTGGTGCCCTTGTTGGGATCTGATGAGACATGAATTGTGTTTTTGGGATCTTGGGGATTGTTGGATTGGGCATTTTGAGCTTGACGGTCGGCCATTTTCTTTGCTTGTGAACGGGTCTGAACGGGCATGCAAATGTGGAATGAGTGGATTAGAGACTTTTTTAAATGATTTGATTATGATGGGATAAGATTTGGATCAAATTTTGTTGGGATATATTGGATCGGATTGGATTTCGATTGGATTTGATTAGATTTGGATTTGGATTTGATTGGATTGGATTTGGATTTGATTTGATTGGATTTGGATTGGATTTGGATTTGGATTTGATTGGATTGGATTTGGATTTGATTTGATTGGATTTGGATTGGATCTGGATTTGGATTTGATTGGATTGGATTGACGATTGGATTAAGGGATTGGATTTGATTGGATTGGATTTGATTTGATTTGATTACTGACTTGATTTGGATTGGGATTGATTACGTAAAGGAGAGAGACCTTAAGCTGACCGCAGTGAGATTACCCTTAGTAACCCTAGAGCTTTGATTGATTAATAGGATGATTACGGCACCGAATCCACCTTAAGCTAGGAATGGATTGATTGGGCCGAGGATGATAACTTACAACACCGTATTCACCTCAAGATGGAAGCGAATTGATTGGGTTTGAAGTTAAAAACTAATAATCAATTTCAAGTGCTATAATCAATTTGGGTAACCACTTAGTAATACAAGGTTAGGACGGTTTGGCTATAGGTGGTGTTTGGAGATGCAAATGGTAAGAGATGATTGGTGGATTAGGAAGAACTTAGAATGAATGGGGGGTTAAGGATAATTGTGGAGAATGTATGGGGATTTAGGATAGTTGAACGAAAGTTTAGAATAAGGAGATGGAGGTTTAAAAGGGATAAATGGAGGTTTTTGAAAGTTTAAAGTGACAAAACGAAGGTTTGGGATGATGAGGTAATGGTTGGGAATGGTGAAATGAAGGTTTAAAGGCTGAATGAATCCAAATGGGGGGATTTCAGGTGTTCAAGAGGGCGTAATTGCACTTCTGCAGCAAAATAGGGGCGTAGCCGCACTTCTGCAGCAAAACAGGGGCGTAGCCGCCCTTCTGCAGCAAAACAGGGGCGTAGCTGCGCAGCAAAATAGGGGCGTAGCCGCACTTCTGTAGCAAAACAGGGGCGTAGCCGCCCTTCTGCAGCAAAACAGGGGCGTAGCCGCCCTTCTGCAGCAAAACAGGGGCTTGGTTTGATGTAAATGGCTATGGCAAGGACTTTAAAATGATAATGATAAGGTCAAATTGTTAAGAATTCACTGGTTTCTCACAAGAAGACACTCTCAAGCAAATACAACCCTATGATTAGTGTTGAGGGTATGGCCAAAGTGGTCTTAATCTAGGATGCACAAGGTATTTAGGGAGTCCTCAATATACTCTCGGTACGTGAGGCACAACCGTGAACACCAGCCCGTCACAAGCGTGAGTCGGGAACCCCAGCGAGATACTGAAGGGCTCAGACTAACTCTTCACATCTATCTAGGTATCACCCTAGGTTCGACGCTCCGCCAATTACGACGTGACTGGATTGGGGTACAGCTTTCGCTCTCCCCCCTTTGTATACCCCGCCGGTACGCGTGGTTGGAATCGTCTCTTGGGGTGATGAAATCCCCAAGCAGGTCCCACTATGAAGAAGGCACTAACTGTTTCCAACTACTCCCCAGGCTCACACGAAGTGCAAGGGGAAAGCGGAAACAAGCTAATACTCCCTTAGGGTAACACAAAAAGACAAGAACAGCAAGCAACGAATATTACTCCCCCTAATTAAGCTATGTTCTTAGATTAATGCAAACAGCAAGGATAATTTTAAAGAAGATTGAGCAAATGGATAGCCCTGCAAGCAAATATTAGATATTTTATCCTGCTTTCTCCATCAACTTCACAAGAATATGCTACAAAAGGTTAGCACAAAACACATGTATCCTTGCAAGAACAACGTTAATGAGAAAAATAACAATTAAATCTGAAGTCAAAACACCAATTTTACCTTCTAGGGGACGCAGTCGCCCTTCTACAGCAAAACAGGGGCGTAGCTGCCCTTCTGTAGCAAAAATGGGGCGTAGCCGCCCTTCTGTGCAAAAATGGGGCGTAGCCGCCCTTCTGCGACGCGTTCCTGAAAAAACTTAAACAACAGCAAACGTAAAATACGGGAACCCGTTTGTGGGTCCCACCGGGGGTGCCAGAAATGTATACCCTGATATTTGCACTTCTCTAAATGAGCAAAACAACTAAGAGATATGAAAAACAAAATATCAAGGACACCTCAAGATTAGCCAAAAGAGAGTGACAAAACACTAAAGAAAGTAGATAGCACAAGACAAATAGTTTTACCTTCCTTTGTTGCTGATACTCCTTTGATTGGCCCTTGCTTAAGATAGGATGTGTGCTCCTTGATGGCTCTATTGAAGATCTTTACTATGTGCTTGGATGCAAATGCAAGTGGATGTGATTGAAAATTGGATGAGTGCACAAAATGGCAGCATGTAGTTGCAAATTGACTAAGTGTTGTAAATGCTTATTGAGAGGGGGTATTTATAGAGGAATTCTCTAGAGATTCAAGGGTCAAGATTGATCCAACAAGGTCAAGATGAAGGGCTATGGTGGGTTGAGAACCCACAAGCCCTCACATCTTGACATGTGGAGGGTGAGGTGGCCAAGGGTGGATGAGATGGAAATGAGTTGTCAAAAAGGTACATGAGGTGGAAAAGGACATGCACCTTGGGGGATGAGAGGATTTCCACAAAAAGGGATTTCTTGTCCCCAAGTGGGAGTGAAAGGGACATTTGAGGAATTTTAGAATTCCTCAAAAATCTACATGGGAAAAGGAAAGGTGGTTGGGGGGATAAATGTGAATTAAAAATTCACATTCCTAGGATGATCTAGAGGGTAAAAGGTGGGCTCCAAAAAGGTGGGACTTGGTCACATGTGGAGATTGTGACAAGTCTAAGGTTCTAGAAGCCTTGGAAGAATGGAATGTGAATTAAAAATTCACATTTAAAGGAGAGGAATCTAGGGCAAATAAATGTGAATTAAAAATTCACATGGGAAAGGGGGTCAATGTCCAAAAAGGAAAAATGGAAGAATTGACCAAAAAGTGGTGCTAAATTTAGCTAATGACTTTGGTTAAGGTTGTGCAAATATTGGATTAGGCTAATTAACAGAAGATTAGAGGCAAGTGGCAAATGTAGGAGGATGTGACATTAATCTCTGATTAAGAGGATGCACATCATAACCCTGAATTAATTAAATTAATTCAGATTAGGGTGAGATTATGGAGGATGTGACAAGGAGAGAGAAAGTGGGGAATTTTAAATTGATTTAAAAAAAAGAGGAAGAATGAGTAAATTAAATAAATTAGTGTATTTATTTAATTTAGAGAGAAATAAGGTAAAAGACAAAGCATTAATTATTAAATTAAATACTTTATCGGTATGAGACAAAAGGTGTAATATTAATTTAATTTAATAAATTAATATTAATACGATAGATGGGAAGGCAGTAATTTTAATCATATGGAAGTGATTAAATTTGGATGCCTACAATCATATTTCTACTCTTCTATCTAGTTGGATGTTCATGGAGGTGGGAACACCAAAATGGGGGTTTGATTATGGCCAAGCCCTGAAACAACCCCAACATTTTTTCCCCGTCTTGTTGTGTGTAGGTACTCATTCGTGCAAAGCTTGTAGGAGAACCAGACTCTTCGTGAGTTGACTCTTTACCATCCTTTTTCTTATCATTCTTATACCATCTCTCTTGTTATTTCAGTTATTTTATAATTTATAGCTTTAGTCATCACTAGTAAACCTTTAGCTAAGTTGTTTAGTAGGTTTTTTGTTGCTCTATTTGTGTCCTTTCACTTTCTATCCATACGGATGCTAGCACACCTATGAGATGCCAACATGTCGTGTTTTCATCCCTATTTTTTGCTGCTATTCTCTAGCAGATAGTTTTTTGAGGTATAGTATGAATTCCTAAAACTTTATTTCTTAGTCCAAACCTAGATCTCAACTTAGTAGAGTGACAGAAGCACCAAGCTCGTGTTATTCATTCTCTATCCTCCAATTCCTTAAACACCTGTGCGATTGAGGTAGATTAGTGCAACCTTCAACTCTTGGCTCTCTGTGACATGGAGTCATTGAGTGGTTGATCCCCCTCCTCTATAATACAACAATCTACTCTTCACCTTCACTAGTTCGATGATAGCTCCATGAGTGTATCGAGAGTATTCTTAAATTATCTTGCATTGTCTCTATTTTTCTTTGTTTAGAAATGGTGTTGTACACCATTGCATAAAATGATTTATTATAATGTTATAATTAAATAATTATTTAGTTGTGATGCAACTTGGTGGTGTGGTTAATCACACTAGGTAATTATTTGGGGACCACTTGATGTTCTATTGTAACATTGTATTATTATTTGATGTGTGGGAGACATGTGATAATAATTTAATGTTGGAGAAATATTAAATAAAGTGATGTCTTAGTACCCAATATTAAATAAGGGGTTAGTGGTTTTGTATTCACATGGTTTTACCTTGCACTAGTTTTATTTTTTGTGAGCTTGTGTCTATATAAGCAAACACATGTGTAGTGGTTTAGGTTGGCTGAGTGGGTTGGTTGTCACTATTGAGTCTTTATGAGGAGTGTATTTGTGAAACATGGCATGGGCTGTGTGGATTCATGCTTGGACACATGGGAATGCATTGGAGGGCTTGAAGCTTAAGAGGTATTCATTGTAACTCTTATATTGCTTTATTGTTGGATAATATGATGGAGTATGGATGCTTTTGGAGGCTGGGATTTTCCCTCTCAAGGGTTTTCCTAGGGTATATCTTGTGTTATCTTGTGGCTTGACTATTTGATCTATGCATTATGGTTACTTGTATGCATGTTTATCTCTCACAGGTTATGTAGGAAATGGATTAAGATCATGGGTTAAATGCAATATTTCCTAACATTCTCTCTT
This sequence comes from Sequoia sempervirens, assembly GCA_007258455.2. Classification (NCBI taxonomy): domain Eukaryota; kingdom Viridiplantae; phylum Streptophyta; class Pinopsida; order Cupressales; family Cupressaceae; genus Sequoia; species Sequoia sempervirens. Next base: position 12,833 of record VDFB02265030.1, read on the forward strand.
TTCAGATTCTATCTCCATTCTACTATTTTCATATTTGATCATCTATTAACTAGAGTGCATGTGATCTACTATTTAAATCATATCCTAGATTGATTCTTGCTTTTCAAAGAATCTAACATCCTCTACAAAAGCTTGAAGATAAATTGCGTCCACATGCAAGTATCTGTATAATAGGTTACAAACTTGCTCCCAACCATATGATCATGGTGACTGTGAATTAATTTTGCTCTTAGATGAGTCCAATGTAATAGACAACATCCTTGTCATTTTCTAACATTATGCATTTATTCCTAACACCATAATAAGAATGTTATTGCATAGTGCATGGAGATATATAGTTGGTAGCATAGGAGTTGTTATTTTTGGATGTAGAAGAAAACCCTATTAACAAATTCTTGACATCAAATATTGGGAAATAAAATTGGATAAAGCAGAAGTAAGAGACAAACATAAATACTTTATTATCACATTCACACAAATTTATAAATTCTAACAAATTCCTTTTTAGCATGTGATAGGTTGTCGTTAGATCCTATCTCTTTAGTTGAAAATGCATTAGTTATGTTGATCAGGTAGTGTTTGGAGGTTATATGCAATAAAATACATCTTGACTCTCTCTCAAATTTTCTAGGTGTTTGGAACAGTTGAAATGAAACTTTAAACTAAAAGGCCACTAAACTAGAAAGCTGGAAATTATTAATCTAAAAAGCATAACGATTAAACTAGAAAGCATGGAGATAATTAAGCTAAGAAGCATGTAAATTGTTGAAGAGTAAATGCTTGTAAAGAAACTATGAAACATGTAACTAAAAAGTGATAACAAACTTAACAATTAATAGAAAACAACTTAACAACTTGAAACTAACAAGTGAAAGTAGGTGCTCTGTAACTTCAAATAACAGAACTTAAAGATTACAGACTCAACTACAACCTGTAGGATTAACCTAATAGAGCTCAACAAATGAAAATAAACTTCACTCATATTTATCATTTACAAAATAAAAACAACTGAACTAAAACTAAAATACTTATCTATCCAATCTACAGTCCCTCGAGTGGCCAGCTCTCGGGTCCTCCTACATGTAGCTCAGATCACATAGACTTTGTAACTTCAAGATTACTCCATTCAGAATGATTTCATTCACAATACTAATAACTAAAAATGAGGGAAAACTTATTTTATTGAAAGTATATCTCAGAAACATAGTGATAGCATAATGATATCTTTGTGTGTTCATTACTTCTGACAATTACATATTTATACAAAAACAACTAACAAAATCCTATAATTTAGATGATAAAGATTACCACAGAAAAAGTCTTCAACTGATTCTAACAAACTAATGGACTTAAGTACACTACATAAAACATTAAAGAGGCTTAGAGTGAGCCATAAAGTCTTTTAACAGAAAATAACATAAAGCTTCAAAAACTCGATCCACCATGTGTTCCCTAAAATTCCGGTGCCTATTCTTTTGGTGCTTGTCTTCAACTGAATGAAATTTTGTGTTGAATCCACTTGACTGAGCATGATGGATGATTATGCATAATAGCTAGTACAATACTTAGAAACTAAACCATTATGTCAGCGTGGGTTAGCTTATTTCAATTAATTTCAGAAAATAAAGATTATACAACTTCTCACAAAAAGCAAGCAATGATTAATCCTAAAGACAATTAATTGGCAAGGTAAAGGTGACTGGAAGATATGAGCAAGGGTATTTAGTTCATTATATTGATGAGGTTATTTTTAGCTCATCATTTCTCCCTTTCCTAAGCTTGAGCAAGTCCTCTTGCTCTTTATTGTGCTCCTTGTCCTCCATTTCCCCTGTTTCTTCTTGTCTCTTCATACTTTGCACTGAGGTCATAATAATCATTTGCTTTTGTGTCCATATCCTTAGGTTCTCTCAGAAAACCATAATGAAGCTTAACCCTTGCTATCCATTCTTCAAAATCTTCAGTGCTCTAATCTGTGTTAACATATATTGTAGAGGGTGGTGAAAGAAGTAGAGGTCTGTATCTCATGCCAATCCAATCATTTTTTAATTTCTCTAGGATACAATTCAAGGCTTCTACTCTTCTATAGGACCATCTAATTTTAAGAGGTGAAATTATCTCTCTTCTCCTAAGATGCATAGGAAGAGGAGTATATCTTTCTTCACATTCATGCCAAGCTCTCCCTATCAATTTTGGCCCTTGATCTTGAAAATGATTATGGCATAGCCGAAGGTTATTGTTGTATTTACTTCATACAATCTCTTTAAGTTTAATTCTCAATAATTGTGCTTTGAAAGAAAAAGGCTTCTCGTGAGGATACTTTATTTGAAGTCCAGCAATTCTCTCCACTTGTGAATATTCCCTTGTCTGTTCCTGCCATTGGATTTGATTGTGCATGGTGGATAGAAATGATCTCAACTAAACCTCACCAACAAATAAATTGACATAAAAATTTGTGTATTTTTCTAAGAAAAAATTCTGGACAAAGAATTCACATAATAAATCTTGTTGATCGGGAGTTGACTCTACAAATATTTTGACAAACTTTTTGTCATCAAGATCATGCAATTGGTTGTTGTAAATTTTGAGTAATTTCCATCCCAGAAGTTGTTCATTAAGGAACATAGAATATAGTCTGGATGGTCTTCTACAAGCCAAAAATAATTCACCTATTTGACAAGCATCTTGTTTAGCTCTATACACCCTATCAAATGATTGTTTCAACAGAACTAACTCATTTTTTAGCCTAGAATTTTCAAATTTTACCTCCCTCATAAAATAAAATATTTCCAACAATTTCATTAGTAATGGAGGGATACGTACCTCAAACCATTCCATCACAATTGGGTCATTTTGTGTTTCTGTAGACTCCATGATAGGCTTGGTATCACTTTCCTGCAAATCCTGTTCTAATTCAACAATTTTTCTCAAAGAGGCATTAAGTTTAGTTTTTTGTTTGTTCCTTTCATCTTCAAAAGCAGTAAACATTTGCATAAATTTTTTTCTTAAACCTTTTATGTGCTTATCTTTCTCAGACAAATCAACCACACGCTTTTTTCTTTCTTGATTCCATTGTATTTGATATTGCAACTGCTCAATAATCTTGTCTTTTTGTTCCATATGCATTTTCAAATCCACAATTTCTTGATCTCTTTTTTCTATGATTATAGTATGTGCCTCTACTTCCTCTTCTTGTTGTTTGATTTGTTCCTCATTTCTTTGCGACCAACATCTTAATTCAGTGATTTTTGTCTTTAATTTTTCTAATTCCACTCCTCTCTGATTAGATTCTTCATCCCTTGTATTAACAAAAAAAGGCAGATTGGGAATTTCCATATTATCATTAATTACATTTCCCTTATCACTAAATACATTTTCTTTGTCAGACACATTAAATGACCCTGGTTCAACAATTCTATCAATAAAAGGGGACAATTGTGCCACAAGATCATCCTCAATATCCACAAAATGTGGCGATTGTACCCTTTCCTCTTCCTGTTCTGTTGGAGATGGCATATTTTCCTCTTCAACCCTAGGAGATTGACTAGCTTGTTTCTCACCTTCTTTTATTTCCTCCTCACCAGGCTAATTATCAATTTGCAATGTTTGTGCTTTAGTCCTATGCTTCTTCTTTTTAGAGGTACTTCTTGTATCATAATCCATAGTTTCACTAGACTCAGTAGATAACCTTTTACTTCTTCGTAAAGGAGGGGTTGTTTGGAAGGTTACTTTGCTTCACCTCTTCCTCTTGCGAGGAGGCTCTTCTTCATCTCTGGAATGTACAATTTCTACATTTTCTGACTGCTCTGGAATTTTCGGCGCTTCGCCGCTAGGAACTGTTGAGGTTTTTTGAGATTCAGGAGCACCTAAAGCTTTAAAGGAGGGTTCTTCTAAAAATGGGGCCACTTGTTTGGATAAATAACCCTCCTCAAGAGGTCTTTTAGACTCCACATTCTCAATTTTTTGTAGGAACTTTTGCTGTTTCTTTTTTGGTTTCTTGCAAAAATGGTACTTGCATATCAATTGAATAAGGTTGTGGTTTTTGAGTGGCCTTGTACCAATTTTATACTTTTATGTCATACTAATAATTGAATCACACAAGAATGCTAGCAAATTAACCCTAAGAGAAGGGTCTTCAATGCCATGGCACAAATGGATAAGCAGTCGAAAAGAGGGACCTACTACTATTGCTACTTTTCCTTCACAAGTAAAATACTTAATTATCCAAGATACGACAGTTCTCCAAATTTCTGAGATAGACATTCTTTGGAAACCTTTATTTTTTCCTCTAGTACTTATAGTTATTAGAGGTTGAGGTTCACCTTCTCTACGAAACAATTCTACTATCCTCTGACAAGTAATATTTGTAGTTTCAGTCAAATTAATGCCTCTATTCTCAAGACCAGAGAGATGGGAAATGATTTTTGGACTTACCTGGAAACGCTTGCCACGCACCATAGTTTGTCCGTCTATAATTTTTTTTGCAAATTCCTTCACTAGTTGCTAGATATGTCCCTCAAAGTTCTTCATAAATTCTATCCATCCAACTTTTTGAAATAGGTTTGCAATGTTGCTCAATGCTAACAATTTATCTGTTGAGGTTGGTTCAGACTTCTTCTTAGCTCCTCCCATTCTATACTTTCCTTGTTGCCCTGCTAAATTTTGCAAAAAAAAAAATTCGGTCAACTTGTTCAAAAAATTGAATTGTAGATGGAAGGAAATGTAATTTTGATATAACTGATGGAAGAGGAATCAATTGTCTTACTTGAGCTTTACTGTATAATCATGATGATTCTGCATGGGAAAATGCACAAATATTGTTGTACTACAAGCAATCACGTGAAGACACATTTTACTAAATTTGGAAAGGGAATGGCTTGTGCCAATTAATTAATCTTTATTCAAAATAATTACTTACTTTAAGCAAAGAAAACTGTATGTACCTTACATCCTGTCATTAAATCAAATATCACTTACCTTTTGCTGACGTAACAGGATAGTTACATGATTTGGCGAGGGTGGTGGTGAATTATTATGATGTGGATGGGACAACTAACTAATGGCAAAATTATTATGACGGAAAAGTTGTCATAATAATTTTAATTTATTATGAAAGGATATAATAATATAGGGAAAAATGGCAATGGAAAGCATGGGTTCCATTCTAGCAATGGACATGTGTAGAACTTTTGGAAAAATCAAAGCATTGAAAAAGGAAAAGAATTTACAAAAATTTGAGGCATCACTGAAAGATGCGACCGGGGTGAAGGATGAAAAGTTCTAGAGCAAGCTAAAGATGCACTTGGAGTGAAAAAGTGAAGTGGAAAAGTTCTGGAGTAAAGCTGAGAGATATCGTCAGAATGCAACAATGAAGTTTTTGGAGCATCGTCGAAAGATGCAGTTGGAGCAGCAACCAAAAATTTCTGGAGCATCATCGAAAGATGTAGCCGGAGTAGCAACAAAAAAAATTCAGAGCATCGTCGAAAGATGCCACAGGAAGGAAGAAACAACAAAATTCTGGAGCATCGCTGAAAGATGCAGCCAAAATGTAGCAAGAAATTTTTTGAAGCATCGATGGAAGATGCAACTAGAAAAAGGAAGAAAAGTGTAGGCTTTTGGACTTTGAATTTCTGAAGCATCACTGAGAGATGCACTAGAATGAAGGAACCAAGCAAGGAATGCACAAGTTAGTTGTGCAAGTTTTGGAGTATAGCAACAGTCGAGCCAACAAGTTTTGGAGCACCATAGCAAGATGTGCCAAAATTTGTGTTTGATGAAAAATGAAATCCTGCAAAATATAAACGAAATTTAGCCAAGTCCAAAGGATGAAGAATTTGAAAGAAATTCTCTAAAATAAAGTAAATTCATACACATGCTCTTTCTTTGTTTTAGAGTAGAAAAAATAAAAACTATATTGACTCTATCATAGCAGAGTCAATGCATTAGATTTCTCTCTGCATTTCTACCATTTTTGTAAATTCCTCTTTATTAGTAGGTTTCTGGTAGATACATAATTGATTTCCATTAACTAGGAGAGTTTGAGTATCACCATCAATGGGCTTGAGTTGTACCACACCATTTGCAAATACCTCATAAATTTCATATGGGTCGAGCCAGTGAGTTCTAAGTTTTCCCTGGTGATCCTTGTATCTAGAATTGAACAACAGTGTCCAATCTCCATTATGGAACTCTCTTTCCTTGATATGGTTGTCATGCCAGACTTTGCGTTGTTGTTGCACCAACTTAGTTTGATGGAGAACATCTAAACAGAGTTCATCCAACTCACTAAGCTATAAGACCCTCTCTACCTAGGCTCGTCTAAGATCTATACCTAACTCCATGGTTGTCCTTAGAGTTTGGAGTTCAAACTCAATGGGTAGAATAGGTTTCTTCCTGAAAACTAATTCATATGGACTCAAACTGGTGGTTGATTTCCATGTTGTGTTATAAGCCCATACGACTTTAGGTAATTTCCTAGCTTAGTCTTTCCTTCTTGACAATTTTTTTTGTTAAAATGTTTTCTAACTCCCTATTAGTGACTTCCACCTGACCATTTACTTGAGGGTGATAGGGTGATGACTTCTTATGGCTTACTTGGAAATGATCAATGAAGGCTAATAGAACCTTAGACATAAACTGAGGACCCTAATTTGTGACAATTGTCCTAGGGGCTCCAAATCTGAGGAAAATTTTATTGTACAGGAAATCATCCACTTGTTCTTCCCTAGCAACTCGTAGAGCTTGAACTTTTTCTCACTAGTCAGATAGTCAATACAGACCAAAATGTACTCTTTTCCTTGTGAAGTAGGGTTTATAGGACCGATAAAATCCAATCCCCATTTCTCAAATGGTTCAAGGACTACTTGAGGTTGTAGGGGCATTTCATTAGATGCAATTGGTCTCCCTACCCTTTGACATTCATCACAATAGTGAACATATTTCTTGACATCCCTATGCATAGAGGGCCAGTAATACCCTACATCTAAAATCTTATGGGATGTCCTTTTAGTAGAATAATGTCCTCCTGAAGGATCATCGTGGAAAGATCTAAGGATACTATAGGTCTCATCTACCCTAACACAACTTTGTAGAGACAAATCAAATCCACATTGAAATAGAATCCCATTGATCCATTTGAAAGGGGTGCTTTCTCTAAAAAAGCGTTTCTTTTGTTTTCATATAAAATCAAGTCGTACTTATAAGGTGGCCAAGTAGTTGGAAATATCGGTAAACCAAGGAGTTTTAGTGGAGATGGAAAACAAATTTCCATCTGGGAACTCATCCTACACTAGAGCACAATCACTATTATCTTGTTTAATTCGGGATAAGAAATTTGCGACTAGGTTGAATTTTCCTAGTTTGTCAATATTTGTTACGTTGAATTCCTAGAGCAACAACAACTACCTGATTATCCTCCCATTCACCACAGGTTTGTTCATCAAATATTTGATGGTTGAGTGATTTTTATACACCATTACTTTATATCATGTGTAGTGTCAAAATTTCTTAAGTGCATGTACGACAACTAGAAATTCCCTCTTTGTGGTAGTGTAATTTTGTTCAGTGGAAGTCAAGTTTTTGCTTATGAAATACATGGAATATTTACCCCCATTCTCATCCTCTTGTCCTAATACCACTCCAATAGCATCATCAGATGCATCAAAATAAATATGGAACAAAAAATTCCAATTAGGTCCACGAAGCATAGGAGCAGAGATTATTTTCTCCTTAATGATTTCAAATGATGACTGACACTCAGGTGTCCAGATGAACTCCACATTCTTTTGGAGAAGGGAAAACATAGGGGCTACAATCTTGTTGAATTTTTTTATAAATCTTCGATAGTATCCAACATACCCTAAGAAACTTCTAACATCAGTTTGGGTTTTTGGGGTCATAAGTTGTTGTATCACTTTGATTTTCTTATGATCGGCTTTTATTCCTTTGGTTGAGATGTGATGTCCCAACACTATTCCTTGTTCTACCATTATTAGAAATTTTTCATGGCTTAGGGACCAATGATGATCCTCACATCGCTTCAACACTTTGTTTAGATTTTGGAGGGATTCATCAAAAGTGGACCCATACACAGTGAATTCGTCCATATAAACTTCCTCACACTCATCACCAACTCAGCAAATATGGCTAGGACTGCTCTCTAAAATGTTGCAGGAGCATTACATAGCCCAAAAAGAATAACTCGATATGCAAATGTTCCCCAGGGGCAAGTAAAAGTCTTTTTATCCTAGTATTTTGTTGCTACATGTATCTGGTTGTATCCATTGAATCCATCTAGAAATGAGAAATATTTTCTCCCAACCAAGTTATTCAAAACCTGGTCTACAAATGGTAGTGGAAAATAATCTTTGTGGGTTGCTTTGTTAAGTTCCCTATAGTCTAAGCATACTCTCCACTTCCCATTTTTATTTGGAACCACAACCAATGGTGAAACCCATTTACTGTAAGAAATGGGATAAATAAATCCCACTTGTAGGAGTTTCTCAATTTCAGTTTTAACGATATATTTCAAGGCAGGATTGAGTCTTTGTTGTGGTAAGCGAGCAGGTTGAACATCCTTGGTGTAGATATGATGAGTACATACACTTGGGTGTATTTCTCTCATATTTGTGTAGTCCCAAGCAAAAGCTTTAGATCTATTCATGTTCAAAGTTTTTCCTGGTAGAAACATAATGGCTTTAACACTTGGATGGCTAGATGTGACAATGTACATTGGTCTTGTCAAAGTGTTAAGGGGACAACTATGAGGTATGGTTCTATGAAGTCTAGTAATGTCTTCAAAGGAATGGTTCATTTTTGGAATGATATTTTCTAGAGGACAAGGCAATCCCATGAAACAAGTGTTATCAAATTCAGTGTGGTCTATGTTGATGGGTTGTCCTAGGATCTCTTCTATGTCCAACATCTCCTCATCACTTGAATCCATGGTAATATTTTCCATGTTGTTTTCCAATTCATCCTCCAATTCTTCACAATGTTGTTTGATGACTACCATGGCCAGTGAAACTAAATTTTCTTCTTTTTTGGGACCTTCTGGTTCATCCACCCATACTTTATTATATTCAATAGGTTTGGTAGGATGATACAAGAATAAGTGTTTGCTATCAAGACCATGTGAAATGGTCATTCCTCCTTCTTTGCAGTCAATTTTGGCTACAATAGTAGCTAGCCATGGTCTTCCTAGAATTATTGGATAATTGTCTTTGGGTGTAAGGGACTAAATTATTTGAAAGTCCATCGGATATTCCCATCCATCAACCTTAACAAAAGTGTTCCCAATAACACCCTTGGGAATGGTTATGGATTGGTATGCCATTTGCAAGTCTATAGTTGTGGGGCGTAAATCAATGAGCCCAAAATTTTCCATTACATCAACAGTCATTACATTAATGGCTGCTCCTAGGTCCACTAGTGCATTAGGTATTGCTACCTCATTGATTGTTACTGTTATAAGTGGACTACCTAGGTCATCATATTTTGGAGCAATGGTCTTTCCAACCAAAAAGTCAACTAGATAACCATTTATGTGAACAATATTTATCCGTTTTGGTTCCTCCATAGAGTTTTGATACATAATTGTTCGATCAATTGATTTAATTCAGGGATCTCCTTAATTTCATGTAGCAAAGGAACTTCAATTTGGAGTTGTTTGATATCTTGTATAAACGCAGTTTCGGTAGGCGTGGACATTTCTAGAGTATCTTTCACAATAGTTGGCTTTAGACACTCTGAAAAAAGACACTTGAGTTTTGTCTTTAGGAGAGGAATCCTTTAGAGGATCAGTTGGAGACTAACCCCCTCCTCCTAAGGTAGGTCGTAAGCTCCAGTTGGAGATGGTGCAAAAGTCTTCGCTTGGGTGTTGACTAGGTTTTTCTCTAAAGATGTGGAAGATGTTTTAGCTATCTCAATAGAATCTTTAATAGGCTCATCTAAGATTTAAACTATGGTCGGTTGTGGAAGTATTTTTCTCAACCTTAACTGTAGGTTTCCACAATGAATAGCATTCAAATCAGTCACATTTTCCTGTTTCGTAGAATATATTGGAGTATTTTGACAGTTGTTCTTTGGGTTAGGAACAGGCTGCACTAGAAATGGTGGTTGATTAACTTGCTCATTTTATTGAGGATTCTAAGGGCCTAGTAAAATATTTTTTTGTTGATTAGGCATCCTTCTAGGACCAGTATAAAACTGATTCTAAGGTTGATTCCATTAATGAGCGGGATTTTGAGTATACCACTATTGTTGAGTCTGATTGGGCCATTGAGGATTTCCCCAAGACTGATTTGCCCATTCAGGTGGTCCCCAAGGGTAAGTTCCCCAATTAGGTGGTGCTTGAGGTGGTGCCTGAGGCCAAGGTGCTACCCATTGATTATTATTCCAATTGGGCTAAGGTCTCCAGGCAGGGTTTAAATTTTGGCCATAAGAAAAATTTCCTCCAAGTCGCTAGTTCACAAGATTAATCTCTTCTTCGACTTGAGCTATCTTTTTCTTGGAATTCTTGATGGCATTCAAAATCTCACATTGGTCAGTGGAATGGATCTTCTCACAAACTTGACTAACATCAATTTTGTCAACTTTGTCCAAAGGGAATTCCCTTAACAAATGTTTGTTTCAACACCTAAGATAGTAGATGGATAAGGTCTTAGGATTTTGTGTTTTCACTTGTATTCCATCCTACGTTGTATTTAACTGAACAAGAATGTCAATTTTAAGATTGGCTAGCTCTTCACACAATTTTCCTATCTCATTGGAACCTTTAAAAAGAGTAGACTTTCAGATACCTCCTCGAGTACGAGAGAAATTCTGACATAATTCAATGATATCATTAAGTCCCAATTGGGAAACATCTCCTTTTCCCATTAAATCCAAGCTCCTTCGTGCATCTTCATCAAGACCTTTGAGAAATATGGTCTTCAAAATCTCCAAACTTATGGCTTCTCTGCCACATTGTTTAGATAAGAAGATAAACCTATCTAGGTAATCTTCTAGACTTTCGTCTTCATTTTTCCTTAATTTGAACAACTCTTCTTTCCTATCGCTGATTCTACAGTAACTCTGGTATTTATCTAGAAAATCAGACTCCATGTCATCCTAGGAGGTTATCGACCTTGAAGCTAATCCCATGAACCAGCGCATTGCTGAGTCTTTCATAGTAGAGGGAAAAAGCTTTAGTTTCTGGTTATCAGTCTTGTAGTCATATGTCTAACACGTGACTTTGAACTCAAATAGAAACTGGTTAGGGTCTTCAAAAGGCAAACCTCAAAAGGTTGGCAAGAAGGCTGGTGAAATATTTTTCATAGTTGTCTCGTCATCAGAATCAATAGCAATAGGATAAGTGAACGTGTGCGACAATGGAGGGTTATCAACATTTCTACAGTCACCCATGATGTTGAAGGGGATTTGTTCCTCTTCAAAAGTTCACTCAAATGGGCGAGGCTCTGGGGTTTACAAAGGAATATGCTCCTGTACAACTATGTGTTCTCTTTTTGGGGTATGTGGGAAGGTCTCAAGTTGATCCTGCTTGATCAATTCTTCAGTAAGTTCTTGATTTGAGACTTCTTCCTCCCTGCTTTTGGTTGGTACGTCGTTTGGGGGGATTTTTGGTATGAATATTTTGTGGGAGCCTCATTTCCTGACTATGTAGAAAAGGAAGCCTAAGGACCATTTTTTTTCCCAAAAGAGGTATTCAAGGTATCTCATACTAACACTAGAAAAGGAGGTGTCCCCGACAACGACGCCAAAAAGTCATAGGTTGTCGCTATGTCCTATCTCTTTAGTTGAAAATGCATCAATTATGTCGACCGGGTAGTGCTCAGAGGATATATGCAATAGAAGGCATCTTGACTATCTTTCTCAAATTTTCTAAGTGTTTGGAATAGCTGAAATGAAACTTTAAACTAAAAGGCAAAATTATTAATCTAAAAAGCATAATGATTAAACTAGAAAGCATGAAGATAATTAAGCTAAGAAGCGTGTAAATTGTTGAAGAGGAAATTATTGTAAAGAAACTATGAAACATGTAACTAACAACTGATAACAAACTTAACAATTAACAAAAAAAAACTTAACTTGAAACTAACAAGTGAAAGTAGGTACTCTGGAACTTCAGATAACAAAACTTAAAGATTACAGACTCAACTACAACCTACAGGATTAACCCAATAGAGCTCAATACATGAAAATAAACTTCACTCATGTTTATCATTTACAAAATGAAAATAGCATATCTAAAAATAAAATACTTATCTATCTAATCTACGGTCCCTCGAGTGGCCAGCTCTCGGGTCCTCCTACACGTAGCTCAGATCACATAGACTTTGTAACTTCAAGATTACTCCATTAAAAATGATTTCATTCACAATACTAATAACTTAGAATGAGGGAAAAACTTATTTTATTGAAAGTATATCTCAGAAACATAGTGATAGCACAATGATATCTCTCTGTGTTCATTGCTTTTGAAAGTTACATATTTATACAAAAACAACTAACAAAATCCTATAATTCAGATGGTAAAGATTACCACTGAAAAATTCTTCAACTAATTCTAACAAACTAACAAACTTAAGTTCACTACATAAAACATTAAAGAGGCTTAGAGTGAGCCATAAAGTCTTTAAAAAGAAAATAACAAAAAGCTTCAAAAACTCGATTCACCATGCATTCCCTAAAATTTTGGCGCCTATTATTTCAACGCTTGTCTTCAACTGAATGAAAGTCTATGTTGAATCCACCTGGCTAAGCATGATTGACCGATTATGCATAATAGCTTGTACAATACTTAGAAACTAAACCATTATGTCATTGTGGGTTAACTTATTTCAATTAATTTTAGAAAATAAAGATTATACAACTTCTCACAAAAAGCAAGCAACTATTAATCCTAAAGACAATTAATTGGCGAGGTAAAGGCGATTGGAAGATATGAGGAAGGGTATTTAGTTCATTATATTGATGAGGTTATTTTTACCTCATCAACATGAACTAACAATTTCCCTTTACACATCCTAACAATTACAAATGCATCCAACTTTAGCAAAACCAATTCCAAGCAATAGAAGAATGTTTACAAAATAACCAATGTCAAATGCTTTTTCTTAAGAACACTGTAAGACAACTTGATGCTAAACATGGTAGCCTAAACAATTGCCAATCAACGTTCATCATTCCACTAAGCCACAATAGTAGTGTGGATTATCTTCAAAAACTACTATGTTCCACATATCAAGTTTGTTCTTTGATTATTCATTTCATCGCATATTATTTTTATTCATCTCTTTATTTTACACATCTAACACCATATGCTTTATTTTACATGTTTATGACAAACTTAAAATAACAAATACTTGTTCTATACCATTTTAGCCATCATGCTCAATTTGTAATTAGGCTATCTCAACTAGTTCCATCATTGGAGATAGTATTGCTCACTGCACCAATTGTGACAAAGAAATTGCATATAACTACAATCAGTATGTTAAATGCATTATAACAATAGAAAATATCAACAATGTGCATTGTACCTTACAACAAAATATGGTTGAGAAATTTCTTCCGTAGGTCTTCCAAAAAACCTATGTAGAATACTTGAAATATAAATCTGAAATAGTGCTTGCTTTATGACAGTTTCAAGTTCTTGACAACTTTAAATTGAACCAAAACAATATCATTTTAGATCTATAACCAAATTAAAATTTTCTCAAGAGACAACAAAACAATCTACCTATACTTTTTTGCAATAACCTATGTTATTAGTTTTCATTGTTTATGAACTAGTTATTTATCACGGACATAACTTTGTTACCATCATAATTATTTTGTGTTCTCCTCTATCTAGAAATTTACATATCTTGTACTATTTCAATGCATAATATATTAAAAAAATTAAAATGTTTCAATAATTATAGATTATCATTCGAACTATTTTGTTTTTTATTACACTATTATGTTTTGGAATAAGAGTTTTAAATAGAACTTTGTTAGTTTGAAAACAAACTCAATTTAGTTGTGTACCTCATTAGACATTTGCTTACTAGAAAAATGTTAAATTGGGTAAGATTGTTCATTTTCATAAATGCCTTTCCAAAAGTGAAATGTTTTTACTCAAATGTCTCATTCATCATAGAAAAATATATGTTAACAAATTTTATATATTGTCAAAGACTTTTGTCCAAAGAACCGCTGACAAACATCAATTATGTAAGCTTTTTCTTCTCAATAGTAAAACGTTCTTCATTAGACTTTCGAGATAGGGCAACTTTTTTGTGCTTTGTTCACTGGTAACTATCTGAATGATTGATTTTCTTAGCTACAAATTTCATTTGTGTTTTAATATTTAATTTTTGTTCTGGTCATCTCAAATTTCTTTTTAAAGTATTAACAATAATTTGTGCAGTTAAAAATATATTGATGTTTATTTGTAATTTATTGGTATATGTCATATATTAGCATTTCTATCTATCTATCTATGTATCTATATGTGTGCATGTGTGTCTATTTGGGTACCTTAGGTCTTATGTGTAATTTTTATTATGATCTCATTAATTATGATTTTCAAATAATCGTCTATTTCCTTTGCATATAAATATTATATATACCAAAAAATTATCCTTTCCTATAGATATCTTGCCCATTTATGCTCCCTACTTTAATAAACCACATTTGTATAAAAAAACCAATTACTACTACTTTTCATCCAATCTCTACAAGCAAACAAAGTAACTCTACACAACCTTTTCTAGCCTCTACATTATTTCAATCACCAATAATCTTGAAACCCCACATCCACATCTTTCAAGCCACTATCAATCATCACAAAATGACAATTTCTCTGACACAAAGAATACTATTTAAATAACTCTATTGAAGCTTGCTTTTATTAATTAATCGAATCTTACAATATCTTTACAACAAATCTCCCACTATCTGTATGCACGATACAAAACTACAAATTCTAGATTTCATGACACACAAAATCTAATACAACTCTACTAGCAATGCTTGGCACATTTACCTATAAAGATCATCCTAATTTAAAGGAGAGCTACTACAACTATTGGTATGATAAAATGATAGATCCATCATGAGTAGTCATTTGCAAATAGCAGAGAGGTTACAAAAAACAACCAAAATGTCTTTGTCAATCTCTTCATTCATTGCAATCAAGCATATCTCATATAGAGACATTCACAAACTATTATGTTATTATAGCACAAAACTATACAAGGCTACAAAGAATACTACAAAAAAAAAATTATGAATCTCTCAGGATCAAATTTACTTGAATGCATATCTATATAAATTAGTCAAATTTCAAGGTAAGCTCGTCTGTTTCAAATCTACAGTCCTTTCTATATACAAAATAGGAATTATTAAAAGAAAACTTTAATCAAAATTTCATATATGATCTCATTTAGAAATCACACTATACATTATATTCACTACAATAAAAACTCTCTCTATCCTAATCCAAGTCTTCCTAATTCTCATCTGTCTTCCATCACTCTTTTCATAACCCTATAATCCTCGCCTATCAATTTTTGTACAATATTCATAAATGGTCATGCCATATTCAACCTTGCAAAGATTACTGACACTGTTGTTAAACATATCCATATCAAAATCCCTATCAGTATTGATTGTCCTAAGCGTGAAATGAATTATTTCCCTAAAATCAACTCTCCAAACAAAAAATGCCTTTAACTCCCCATTGGTTGTCCTAATACCAGGCATGTTAGAAGCTTCCATCTCTTCAAAAGCCTTCAAATGTTCATTCATCCATCTTCAAATTTATTATATGATATTCTATAGTAATTTCTAATAAATCAAACATTTCAACAATATCTAACAAATAACTAATTGTTTTACCATCCAAATTTCAATGCTTTAACACCAGTTTCAACAAACCTATTTGACTGTACCTTAACATGGAACTCTTTAACCTCCTTCCCACTCTTATATGATTTCTTGATCTATCGCTTAAAATTTTGTATCTCTCCCACATTTCCTCAATATGGTCAACAATACAACTTAACCTATAGCCAACATATTCTCAATCAGACCACAATTTTTTTCCTCTATCATATTCTTCACTTTTTTTGGCCTCTCTAATTTTTACAATCTCTTCTTTCAACCTCTTAACTTGAACTTTCAACATATCTCTCTCTTGACATAATATATCTTCTGCAACTCTTCCTTTGTCTATAACCAACATTTTCCCTAACATACAAACATCATGTAATCTTGAATTTTCTTCTTTCAATTTTGTAATTTCACCTTGTATGTTGCTAATAACAAAAACCACACCTTCAAGATCGCTAACAAATGTTGAAAATTCCAACAACTAACGCCTAAACTCTTGCTTTCTTTTTTGATCTTTTTACATTCTATTTAGGATAATAGATACGATGTTTTGTAATAACTGCTTTTCCTCTTCCCTTATCTGACTTCCCAAATTCACTTTTTCCAATTGATAATCCTCAATCACTATCTCAACTCAATCTTTTCCATTTTTGAGATAGTAACTTGCACTATCTTGTTTCCTTGATTGTCTATTATGATACTTGACAACCTTCTTGACTTCTTTCTCTTTCCTCTCTCCAATTCAAACCTTGCAGTGACAAGACCAAAATTTGTTCTCTCCTCCAACATACATCTATTTTTTTGTCTTTTGAATAATGTGTGTCAACCATCCTGGTTGGCTACAACTTCCTTCATGCTAGCACAAACCCATTACTTGTCTGCTACCTAAAACCCAACAATCTTCACAAAAATACCATGAAAATAAATTGAAAATGAGTAAGACTTTACACTGATAAAACAAATGCACCTGGTACTGATCAAAGTACAGACTCATCTGCACAAAAATAAGACCCATTGGTTGAACAACGCTCTGCAAATGGTGGAATTAAATACGAGCGATTCTCAAAACAAATTTAAGTTCTCTTCCTTCTTTGAAGATTAAATTCTTCGCTCTTCTCTTCGCTTATTTTAAATATTATTATTTGTTCCCTTCTTTCCTCTTACAATCTACTACCTATACATGATACATTTTCCTCACGCACAACATCAACCAATTTAAATCTAAAACTTTTTTTCTATTTGTCGCTTGCTTGTAGCCCCTGGTAACTTCATCATTGCAAAAGGGAATTGCACCCACCTCTTGGATAAATCCACAACTCTACCTACTCTATCTTCAATACTTGTATTCTCTACAATTGAGCAGTCAAAATTATAAATTGGTTGGTCAAATATACCCTGGCTGTAATAAATTGGATCCAGAACTTCACCATTATCCTTCAATTCCTTTGACACCTTACTCAGATTGCAATTTCTAATCATCTCTCCTTTCAATCTATAGAAATAATTTATTCTTATTTCATATTCATCTTCATAATTGCACCAATGATCCTCTAGAGTAGGTTCATGTTTATAGAATGAACCAATAACCCTACCGATTATGAATGGATCAAATTTGCTTCTCGGTTCATTGTATATTTCCATTGCATACAAACTCAATTTAGT
Source organism: Sequoia sempervirens (assembly GCA_007258455.2). NCBI lineage: Eukaryota > Viridiplantae > Streptophyta > Pinopsida > Cupressales > Cupressaceae > Sequoia > Sequoia sempervirens. The sequence goes on from VDFB02265030.1 coordinate 30,371, forward strand.
ATCTATGCTCTTTGCATTATGTATGCTAGCACAAGAATATACACCAATTTTAATAGGGAAATAATAAATTGACTTATGTTTCCTAACAATCAATTTATGTGCCTCACACACTTGCCTACATACTTCCATTAGAATTATTCTATCAAATAGGTATCTAGGAAGTTTCAGAGGAGCTTTATGAAAACCTGCTACCTTGATATAAGAATTTTTTTTATATTGAATATGCCAATTACCCTAGTTCTTCAACTCTCCCATTGTCTCTATTGATATTATCTTGGCATAGTCACTTTCTAATCATCAAATAATTACATATACAAATACATCATTTACTATGCAATAATTCCTACTATTGGCATTCAACTTTAACTATGGATAGTATTCATATACTTGTGTTTCATCACGTTGCAAACATCCCTTCCTCAACAACCCAGGAGATGTTCCTCAAAAAGCAAGAAAATACACCAAAAAACAAGTCATGCAAATTTTTTTGCTATTCAACACTTCTTTCAGATATGCATGCAAACTATTGTTAATGATACTTGCCCAGTAAATTTTCTTATATGAAACTATTATGAAAATATAGTAGCACTTCCATGGTTAAAATTTTGTTGTATGAGAATAACCATACACCTTTCTCAGCAATGTGATATAGTCTCTAACATCCTCTCATAATTCATTTCTCTGTTGTACCTTTTCGTTTTAAGTAATAGCTTCCTAGGATTAAGCAACAATTTCAGGTCAATTTCTTCATATTTTCCATATGAGGGTATTCCAAATACCGTTTCAATCATCTTTGCACTTATATCTAATACTATTTCACCACACGGTCCTACTACTTTTCTAATCTTATCATCATAGAATTGAGCACAAGCAAATACAAATTTAGGACATTACATTGAAATTGGAATTGCCTCTACTAGTCTTGATTTCACCAAAGAAATAGCCATCACTGGTCTACCTGCCTCATTCGAAAGTATACCACACAATTGATTAATATCTACATCTCCCAACTATGTATCTCTAATCTCTACATACGACAAGAACATTTTGGAAGTAGGATAGTAACCTTTGTATTGATTCTTCATATTTCTAGCATCTCCTTGTTCCTACATACTCAAAACATTACCAATTAGAACATACACAAATTCAATTCAAAACTTGCACAATATCCCATTGTCCTCTTCAAGGAATACTGCATTCTTCTCCATCACCTAGTAGCAATATTGTCTATCACTTACCAAACACCAACATTCACTTCAACTCACGTCCAATGCACCTCGATAGACTCCTAGTTTTGTTATCCTTATCAAACTCTAATAATTAACCTAAACCTATAATCATCGATACTCAAAAGTTGTAAACCTTTTCTACCATTCTATATATAATATTTTCAAAACAATATTTCAAAACCAAACTATAACCAAAATCAATCAAACAAAACAAGAGAACAAAAAATCATACATAAAATGACAACTTCAAATGTATCTACAGACTTACCTTTGAATTGCCTCCAACACAAAAATGAGAACAAAATTTCCCTAAATTGTAACACACACACCGTAACAATTGTCGACCAAATCAAACAAATCTGCACCAACTACCCAAAATTCACTTAGTGCACAAAAACCCTACTAGCACAATTTGCATAACACACAACAGACTACAATTTTGCAATATTGTAATCATATTTAAAATTATGCAATACATGCCACTAATTGCATTCAATCATCTCATTAAAATATAATAAATGCCCTAAAAACAAGACAAGACCTTGCCACCACTGGCTATTGGGACTCATGCACATGACAAGGCACATTGTTTATTATTATATATCATTATCTTAACTAGATCTCGCCATGCCGCAATGTTTGCTATACTTGCTACATCCTCGATGGAGAAACAATAACCTTGCCACACTAATTGATATAAAAGTTATAACAAATATTTATTCTTAATGTATACCACATCCCTCAATCCCACAAAAACAGTTCACTTGCACACTTGACCACTCATCCGGACATGCGAAACACCGCCCACGTATAAAAATATAATAATTAATTAAACAATTTAAACTAATTATTTTCTATAATTAATTGAGCAATTTATTTTTTCATAAACATCAATGTTTAAATTAAGAAAATAGTGATAGAAGCCCAATAACCAAAATTTTGATAAAAAAACACATACTAATTAGTTATATATCAAATATAGTTTAAATAATATAATAATATATATATATAGTGATTAACAATATATTATCATTAATATTAATGAGAATAGTATATTTAATGCTATATAATAATGAAAGTAATTATAAAATAGTAACTACTAATTAATAACTAATAACTCTTATTAATATTATTTATTTTTTATATCCTTATATAAATATATCGATAATTAAAATTATATAAATTTTATATATAGACATATTAAATTTAATACTTGATAGTTACTTATTTACTCTTGATTAATATTTATTAAATACTTATTAATTTGTATGATAAGGTCAATTGGAGGAGGTTCAAACACGCGTTAGAACTGTGTGTTTCCGAAAGGAAACAACATATAAGGATATGGGAACCGTGCAATATTGTGACACATGTTTTGTCAATTGACCGAGGTGGAGGGCATTATTAGTAATGAGATACCAATCACCCATAAATTTCAAAAAAAAAAAGGGTTCTTACGTATCGTGCAACATTTGCGTGGCAATTGGTCATATAAATATTTAAAGTAAAAACATATGGACTAAATATAGATTGATGTCAATTTTTTTCTCGCAAGGAGCCATCATGTTAGATTGTGGGAGTAATAAATATTTACCTCATAAATCTTCAACCTCTAGAAATTTTTGGGCTAAATTAATATTATTATACTTATACTAATCTTATTATAAATATTTTCCTTAACTAGTTATTATTCAGGGCCTACTAACCACATGGCCACATTTCACGACCTTCCCCATCTAACAACACTGTTTTGCATTTACTCCCCACAATGTAGACACATGTCTGCTCGATTAAATCATTAAATTATAATTAAATTTTGTTTTTGTCCTCTTCTAAACAAAAGTTTTTGATAAGTTAAGCAACATTTACAAGGTGATGTACCCTTACACGAAGATCCCGCAGGGCCAAAAAGGAACCAAGTTCAATACACCATTATAGAAACCAAACTAAAAACAATAAAATAATCACACAAACACTGCACACTAATAGCAAATAACCAGCAAAAACAAACAAACTCGTCCACTAATTTGAAACACCTTCCCATTTCTGAATGAGGAGATTTGAAACATCATCCCCAATCCAGTTGGGGACTTCACCCTCAGTATTCCTGTATGCCTCCTCCTTGATGACATCAAAAATTGTGACAATAGATCTGTGAATTATTTTAATAGTGAAACGAGCCAGCCTGTTGAATTTCCTTTCAATTTTTACCACTTGCTCCTACAGCTTGTTGATGTCCTCATCCTTGTCGTTCTTCCACTGGGTCCTCTCATCCTCAATAGCCCTAGGATTTGAAGAGTGGGTAGAGTCCTCTTTGAGCATTCTATTCATGTCTGATAAATGGCTAGGACCCTCCACAAATTCCTCTTCCATCTCCTCAATAGTGTCTTTCTTGAATTCAACTCTGCCACTCGTCTGCTCCGAGTCACTTGAAATATCATCCACGAGAATCCCTTTCTTATTCTTAGCCAGTTTGTGGGACCTCCTGACACTAGTTTGTTTTATCACAAATGTCAATACTCACATTGACTATATTGTCACCTCTGGATTCTTTTTTCACATCACTTTTTCCCTCGTCCTCAGTGGTCGGTAACTCAACCTGGCACATACTGTCTTTTTTCCCCTTTTTCTTCGCCATAGATCTATTATCCATCTTGGTGGGTTTGTTCTTTAATTCACACAAATCAATCATAGCCTTGGACTAGGCCAACCTAACCTCCCCTTTCTTTTTTGATGGGGGTTTAGATTTAGGCTCAACATAGGGTTCATTTTCGAGTGGTCAAGTTTTTCTCTTAGGACCCATCGAAGCAACAAGGGACAGTTTATCAAAGGCAAAGTTAGGTGGCTCCAATTCTTCCACATGAACAATTAAGATGGGTTTTTGGGGGCACAATGCCAAATGAAAGTGATAGAGCCTCAGGATGAGGCCCTGCTACAAAGGTAGGGGAGGTGGTAGGTCAGGGTTAAGAGTGACAACTTCATGGGATTCCTTGATCGAATTTTCAAGGGAGGTCAACAAGAAGAAAGAAAAGTCCAGGTTCATTTTGTGCCTTAGGTGGTTTAGCAGTAGTAGGTGATAAAAGTAAAAAACCTTAAATCTACCTTCTAAAGTAATGTATTTCATGATAGCAAGACACACTTTGTCCCAGGGTTTGGGCAACGCCTCTCTGTCAAAGGTCATCTGCTTCTTAACCGGCTTCTCATTTTCCCTAAAGAAGGCATTGAGACTCTCGAGATTCTGCATTTTGGTGTGTTTCTTGTACTTCTTTCCATCATAATAAAGGACTGTTGCCTTGGCAATCACTTCCTCATTGACCTCAAGTGAGATGCCACTCATGGTGACTATCCTTTCCCTCCACAGACTAGCAAATTGAGCTTACATTTTTTCATCATGACCCACCAAAATTTCTAACAGTGGCGCCAATCCCCCTTCTATATAGATATGCCACATAATGGGGTATCTACAAAATTTGTTGCAATTGTTCGGCTCGGTCCTGACCCTATCACCTCCCATCTTAATCCACAACACACAAAAACTAGCCCAAGAAAAAAAAGTTAGCCAAAAAATGGACTAGTCGTCGGTGAATTTACTTACCCTTATAACATCATTGTAACAAACCACCTGAGACAAAAAGGCGTAATTAAAGCTTTTAGAAGTTTACACACTCCATTAGTCATTCCAAATAAAGCCAACATCGCGAGGCCATAAACTTTCCTTAAGTACAATAAGCCATGATGAAAAATATCAGATAATATTTGACGTGCCAAAAATATTATTGAACTTACACATTTTCCCATATCTTTTAGCCGCGGGGCAAAAATTTGAATTCCTTAAGTACACGTCATTAAATCTTATGGTCATCATTACCTTGATCAGAAAATAATTATCCATCAAGTTGGAGATAATTAACACAATACACACATTCCCAAAGATTTGATGGGATATGTGGTACATTTGATTAGACAACCCATAAAGGCGAAGGACCCCACCATTCTCGAAATTCCTCTTTAAACTCGCCACATCATTTGGCTTAGTCCCCAACATCACAGGTCCTAACTTGTAGTGCCACCTGTACCCACAAAAACTAGCATTGTTGGTCATCATTAAACGGATATTATTTCTTTGTTCTGCAAGGATTAAACCTTGTATGTTTATAGGTAGAAACTTGAATCTTTTCCAAAATTTTCATAGACTCCAAGAGGAACCCAAGTTGGTCAAGCCATCTGCCACTTGGCTACCCTCATGAACGGTGTGAGACAACAATTTCCTTTCCAATTTTGAAATCAATAAGTTTATGTCCAGCAGGATATCCCTGATGTTCCAACCATGAAAATGACCATGATTAACAGAGTCAATCACAATCATAGAGTCCCCTTCAATGTGCAATTTTTTTATGCCCAGAGTGACAGCTAACTCGACACCCTTGAGCAACGCCCGTGATTCAACCATCATAGAAGACTGTATGCCTATTCCTCTAGCAAACCAAGCAACAAAGTTGCCCCTGCAGTCCCTAATAACGCCACCCATATTGGCCATTTAGGGTTCCCTTTAGCCGCTTTATCAAAATTAAATTTGAACCATCCAATTCCCAATGGGTTCCAAACTATGTTCCTTCTAGCAAGAGACTTGGAGTTGTCAAAGGATTTGGTTTCCAGTTTTATGTTCCATGATTTTTCCATTTTGATCTCATGTTCAGTAGGGGTGTCGTCTGGGGGTTTCTGAGTGTATAGAGAGACACTTTTAGTAATAAGTTTGGACCCTATGCCGAAAAATTCCTTGGGGATTTTCTCAATGTCTCTAAAGATCTGATTGTTCCTCTCTTTCCAAAGGAACCAACAAAAGATGGGGGGGACTTGTCTCTAGATTTCCTTGGGGAGAGGGTGTTGGAAGGGTCTAGTCCATCCTTCAATAAAGGATTTTAAGTCCCCATTCATGGTCCAATGAGTATCCAACTTTCAGAAAGCCAGGTCCCAAACTTCAACAACAAATGGCTAGTGTAGTAATAGGTGATCCACCGACTCTCCATTATTTTTGCATAACATGCATCTATTTATAATTTGGAAATCCCTCTTCCTTAAGTTAACTTGGGTTAGTAATCTATTGTGACAAGTCGTCCACCAGAAGAAATTTATTTTTGGTGTCAAGTGTTTGTTCCAAACCAATTTCTAAACTTTGCTCTGAATACACTTGTTTGACAACAAACTGTAAGCCATCCTGACATAGAGATTGCCCTTGCTTTCCATAGTCTAGAAGAAATCATCATCAACATTTGAAATGGGGATTCTAGTTAAAGAGAGTAAGTCCTATAAGGAATTGGCCAACCGTTTCAAATTTGGGGAAAAGGGGCAACATAAACCTATATCTTTCCATTTCCTAACACCACGCTAACCATAAAGGTAATCACAAACATTCCTACCAAAGAAAAGAAGCATGAGCTTTATTAGGTTCTTGAAATTAGACAGGGCCAAGGGAGGATCGAGCAGCCAAGGATCTTCCTAGAAATGAATGTTGTTGCCACAACCAAGTTTCCATCTTAGCCCTGAGTGAAGTAGCTTCTTCATCTTGCATATATTATTCCAAGCCAAGGGCCCACGAGGGTGATTATTCAAAATGCACCTGATTGGAGGGCAATTGCTTAGGTATTTAGCATTCATTATCCTACACTAGTATTTTTTATTCCTTAACTGATCCCACCCCACCTTGGCAAGCAAGGCTTTGTTTGTAGATTGGACTTTTCTAATACCCAGACCTCCTCCAGCTTTAGGAAGGCACACCCTATCCCAACTGACCAAAGACATATTTTTTTCCTCAGTTCCATACCAGAGGAAAACCCTTTGGATCTTTTCAAACTTTTCAGCAATGTAACTAGGAATTTTGAACATGGAAAGGAAGTACACTGGGATCCCTTGAAGGGTAGTAGTTAGGAGTTGTAGCTTACTAGCATGACTAAGGATCAAACCTTTCCACCTAACCAACTTCCTTTGAATCCTTTCTAGGACAAAATTCCAGAAGTTGGGAGTGACTTCCTTAACAGTGAGAGGGAGACCTAGATACATTGAAGGAAAGGAGGCACTCACACAGCCCAAAACAATAATCACAAGATCCTATAGACTAGGAGTGCAGTTAAAGAACTTCTAAATGAAAGTTATTCTAAACTTAAATAATATTTTAAACTATAAATCTAAAGTTAAATAATTATTTAAACTTTATTTCATATTATATAATATATTTAATAAAAAATATATTATCATTAATATCAAATATAGTTTTAGATAATATTAATTATTAATAATAAGTAATATGTTATATTAGTCAAGTATAATTTATTTACTAATATCCAACAATTATTAAGTTTTTATTTTTTTTAGTACATAAGAGTTTTTATTCACTGCATGGTTAGTAGACACACGACTGTTTGATTAAATAATTAAATAATAAATTGGATCTCACAAAGCTATGACCTAAGATATAGTTTAGCTAACAAATATTTTTTTTCTCAATGTAGACAAATGCATTCATTCCTTAGCCCAATCAATGATTACAGACGAATTTTATTTAACTTTTATATTCAAATCACTTCACTCCAATTTTTTAAAAGTCTATAAATATGAATCAAATGTTATTGGCCATGTGCCCACATCTCATGAGCTTCCCCATCTCATAAGCCAAATGTTTTCACGCTAATTTTAAAAATGTCAATAAATCTTGATCAAACCTTCAATGTGAATTTTTATTTTATTATTATATACTTTAATACAATTTTAGTAATATATTGCATATTATTACAATTACACAATTTTAGAGCATTATAATAATATATTATTCATATTAATAAGTACTAATATATAACTATTAATATTTTTTGATGTGTAATAGTTACATAGTTTATATTAATATTCAAAAAGCCTTTACATCTGGATGCCTGTATTGCATCATGATTTATTAATTTCACCATACCCTTGAACTACTCTTGCATTCACTTGCTACACAGAGCCAAGACCAAAAGCTATCCCAAAACTAGACTCCTAACTCTTATCCTAAGGAATAACTACACTTAACATTCCCATTGATTACTTCTGTCCAAAATACGTTAAGCCCAAAAAATTATGCACTACCTAATGCATTCACACCAACCATACTATCCAACATATAGACCTTGCAAATAACTAATAAAATTCCCTACCCACTCCATACTCTAGATAGGTTCCATAAAGAGCAATATCTTTAAAAAAATTGTACCCCTTAATGCCTTGTCTCGATGGCTCCACAAATCCAAACCCTTCATGTCCAAGAGAAAGGAGTAACGTTTGACCACCATGCCAAATTCGAGTAGCTTCCACAAATCCCTTAGATGCGGTATGCCATTTCCAAGTTGCACAAAGGCAATAGAATCTTCAACTTCACCCAAAAACTTAAGTCTCACTAATAACCTTTCCATTGCTAATATCACTCCTTTTTGTAAATGTAAATCAAGAAGTGTCGCTATGAACCTAGATGAAATATCAGTATTTACTTGCTACCTTTCATTTGACTCCAGAAACTTACAACCAAGCACCAAATTGATTGCCTCCAAAACCAAGACATCATCAACCATAAATATTTTCTTTAGTCTTTGGTCTGCGATTACACCTAGAAAGGACATTTGGCTTTTGGTAGGAGAATCCATATCACTTCCATGCAACCACAAATGAAACTGACAAGTGATAAAAAGGCTATGTCCAACCATACTTAAGGGTGATCCCACAATACTAGTTTACAATTCTCTTTGTGAAGGAAAATTGCAAAAATGCTCCCAAAAACAAAAAATTGAGTTTTTATGGCTTCACTCGAACATATAGGTTCACACAAATCCATAAAAGGGTTCACTCGAACCCCCTAGTTCGTGCGAACCCCTTTTTGATGCCAGGTTTTCTCAAACCCATTTTGGAATTTTTTTTAACAAAAACAAAGGGAAGTTGCAAAAAAGGGGGTTCCAACGAACCCCCCTTCACTTGAAGGGATCTAGGGGGTTCGCTCGAACCCCCTTTTTTTGCCCTTCTCCCCCTCCTTTCTCATTTTATTGCAAAAATATGCATTTCCAAGCTCAAGTTGAGGATGAAAATGGAGGCAACTTCACAAACCTAACTAGATGATGGTAGTCCTTGGAACAAGCTATCCATCAAATATAATTTTAATATATTTTGGTTTTATTATGTATTTTTTAGTTTAACTAAACATAGGTTTTTCATTGGAAATCAAGCTCTCTATTCTGCACATGTGGACAAATAGTATATTATAAATTTTTTTCTAAAAAATATGTTCATGCTAGGTATTGATGTCCTTGATCCAACAAAAACAAATAAAATTGAATTTCAATACATACAAAAAAAGTTATGTTGTATACAGTCTACCTATGTCTAAATTGTAATTAGTTTGACTTGAAAACTTAATTAAGAAAACAATATTCAATAGAACACTATGAAACCAAATGAATGTGCTAGATATTGTAGTTACAAAACTAAATTTGAAAAAAATAGAATTTTATCATTCATAGAAAAAAAGTTATGTTGTTTACAGTGAACATCACTCTATAAAAATGGTGTTTACTATTAAAAACTAGTTTTCGAAGGAGATGGAAAAAGAAATGCAATTTGATTCCAATTTTTTTAAAAATATATTTAGAGTCTACAAACAAAATGTCACAAATCACTAGTTTGCATCATCTTCAAATTCCTCATGGTTTAGTAGCTAAAGGTGTCCGAAAGTGAAGATTTAGTTAAAAAAATTCAGTTCAATGTCTAGTTTGGCCAAAAAGTGTAAACCACTATTGTGGGATCACCCTTAACCACCCTTCAAGTGTGCCAATTTAATGTCATAAATCAAACACCTATCCATTGTACTCTACAAGCGATGTAATTTCATACATTGATTTGATTATTCTGTCATTCCTTAATTAATTACACCTCGGGCCGATGCCCACTTTCCTGCTTTGGTTTGAACACTCTCCACGGATTTTATTTTTTGTCATCATGTGTAATTCACACAAGTAGCCATAGCAACTAAAAGCACCCTTTGTAATGAAGATAATTTACTCTGCAATCATTTAAAAGCATACAAACTTACTATACAACTTCTTTACCAATTAATTTCAATTCCTATCAATCTTCCATGCCACTCAGCCACTCACGTAACTAGGAATGTGGTCCCACGAAAGGATAATTATATATCCAAACCGTACCAAAATTGCAAAACTAAAACATGTGCCGCAACCATAAATATGCTTAAATATTAATTATAATTATATTTTATAAATTTAATAATAACACTTATATTGATGATAATAATTAGGACGTGTATCATTCTCTCACGTGTTAATAATCAAGATGCTTTTCTAGACCTCTTCCTAGTGCACTATTTTCCAAAAATTCCACTCGTGTCCACAACATAGTGCTCAAATTTAATTGTTTTCACTATAAATTTTGTAGTAATAATTCATATAATTAAACCAAGATTTTTACACTTGCAATTAATTAAAATTTACCTCCCATTAAAACTGCACGTGTCAATGATAAATACAATAAATCACTTACTATTATTATAAAATCATATTACATGATGCTATTTTTACGCACTTGTTCACCTGTATAGTTACTTACCAAACCACCCTTCAAGTTTGCATTCATAAACTTGTAACTCAAAATTAATGGAGTTTCCAAAAGAGCTCATTTGCTTTCATATTTTTACAAGACTTACACTAAAAGAAGTTATTCAGTTTTCTCTTGTTTCTCGCAAATGCTTTGTAGTAGCCAAATCATTAAGGAAAATCAAGTGCTATAGCTCTGATCAAGTACATAACAATGACATCAAACTTCTACAAATTTTTCCTCAAATGAAAGAATTGTCCATTGACTTTCCACTAGCACATTTTACATAGGTTACTAACTTCTTTCTTTTGCTAGTCAGTTTTCTTTATGAATATTTGTTTCCTATTTTTCACTTCAATTTTCAATACAAACAATGAAATTGTCATAGTTGGCCTTTTCACTTCAAAAGTTGCAAAAGTTCATATTGAAAATTGATGCTATTAACGAAAACTTTGAAGACAATATCCTATTTCTGTGTTGTATTCTAAAAAATGCCCCCTTTTTGAGAATGGTTATAGTTTATCTACATAATGGATTGCACGATGTTGTCTCTGATGTAGACCTTCAATTCTTAAATAGCCTTCTAGAACCACATGAGTCAGACCCACAAATTTTCTCTACCAACTCGAGTCTGTTTAGCTATCACCGTGAAATCACAACTACCAATTTTGTAAACAAGAACTACTTTATAATAGCAAATATACAAGTATATTGTAAACTATATTTTCTTTCTACATAAGTACATTACCTAATATAGTTTGTAGCATGCATTATAGGGGAGAGGACCTAGTACTTGAGCATGTTTCAATAATTGTGATAGTAGTTGTTTATATAATGTCGAATGTTTTTTTATCAATATTGGATCAATAGTTGTGACTTTAAAGTTGTTAGTGTTGATGATGACTACCCATAATTAAACAAAATGTATTCCTTTGATCTAAAAGCAACCAATCATGTGATTCCACATCAACGCTCAATAAAACATGTTGTGAATTCACAAGTATTGGTCTCACTTTTTTTTGGGGCCTTTTTGGACACCTTGACAAAAAGCATGCTGATGTGGCATCATATTTGATGATGTGGCCCTGAAACCTTAGTTATAAGCAGGGGACTTGCCAAGTAAGCTGCTGTAAAAATTTGGGAGTGATTTGAAATTTCCACATAGGATAATTAGAACCACAAAGTTAGGGTGCACAACTACTGGGTCCTCTCCCCTACTTATACTTTTTGTTGTTATTAAACATGTTCTTCCACTCTTTGTAAAAAGGATTTTCATAAAATTGTATAAAAAATACTAATAACCAAATGATTTTCTGTTCAATATAATAAAACTTTATTAAACTTTGTATTTGTCATATTCATATAATCATACTGTATCACAATTGTAAATAAAAAATAAGTTTTTTTTTTAATGAGAAAATCTTAATTTTATTTGAACCAATTAGTTCAATACACCATTGACATATAAATCCATGATTTTAACGTTTCACACTACTTATTTATTTGATTTGACACGTTACTTTATATACCATATGCCAAGCATTCAAAACCATCAATGCTTCATGTGCGACTTGATCTCTAATACAAGTTTTGAACCAACACCAAAATAGATATTAAACTAAGTTCCATAATACGACCTTTTTCATAATAAATAAACAAGCATATAGTAATTATGATTGTATGGTTATTGTTCACCTTTTCTCAACTTGCAAAAGTTAACAACTACTCTAATACAAACCAATAAATAAATATATGCTATTCTAATAAATTATACAGATAGTACACTGCGCCATATAAATTCTTCATATATTGTATTTAATAAAAAACTAAATAAATATACAACAAATATTTATAAATTCTTCATATATTGTATTTAATAAAAAACTAAATAAATATACAACAAATATTTATTATTATTACTTATCAATACTGGAACACGCTACACTCCTTGTGATTGCCACTTGCTCAAACATAACCAACAAAACACGAATATAAACATAAATAATTACAATCTAATAATACATTCTCAATAATTAGTTCAAATAGCAACAATTGTAAACTTTACACACAACACAAAAAAACTCCTACATCTAAATGCTAAGTAGAATAAAGCAATACTATCATTAAAACATTTGATAAGACTCTATCCTATCTTAAAAACGATTACGTTGATTAGGTTAAATTAATAAAAATTCTTCAATAAATACGAAATATAATCATCATTAATATACTAAATTAATAATAATAAATTATAATAATACAAATTACTTTAGGTTCAAGATATAAAATATTAAGCATTATCAATCATTTAACTATCCCAATAATTATCAAGACACGTACTTAGCCACTACATTAACATATATTTTTTTTTGTGAAGTGATGTTCATTTGCGACTCCCATTCCTAAAGTTTCAAATTTCAAGAGGGAATCAAAATGAAGCAAGCTTAAAAACATCCATAGGACTTAGGAAAGCTAAGAGCCAAAAGGCACGTGTAGCACAAGGAAGGGAATACAACAAAATTTTCACTTCAAACTCGAGTAGGCTAGCACATTTCGTTTCAAACCCTGAAATAATAATATCTAGTAATATATTAAACCCGAAGCATCTTCTAAATTGTTCTGCCTGGCTTTCCCTTGTCCGGGAATAGGAAATAAACCTCTCCAATTATCTGGAAATGCATTGCTGATAACTAGCCTGCGAAAAAATGGAGGACGCTTATGCCAGATCTGTATACCAGGTATCTATTTATTTCTTTTTTTCTTCAATCGTGAAATATTTCGACTATAAAGCCTATGTTTGATTGATCGCTAAATGCTTTTTTCAGTGATGAAATTAATTTGAGCTGTGTTTTAGTGAATTTATTGGTGCCTCGGCTTTAATAATGCTGAATTTATATGCAATTAGGTTTTGGAGGCGTTTGGGGTGGACGCTGCTAAAGGCCTTACGGATTTGCAGGTAAGATTTATTTTAATTTTATAACCTGCTTTTCTAATGTGAAATAATTATTTTGTTAGAGAAACCTTAAGCGCTTTTTTAATAGTGATTTGGTGTTATCGAGCTGCGTAGAGCATTGGAAATGTTAAATAGGACTTGCATTAGAAGTTATCGGGGATTTTAGCCTTAACCACTCCATGACGTTTTCAAAAATAGTGAAAAAAGGTGTGAATAGTTTTTTAGTTTCAATGTTTTGGATTATATTTCCTGATCCATCAGGAGGATGACTGATGTATTATAAACGCACATTAATATTCTTTCTTTGAAAAACTCTATAGATATAGATAAGAGAAGTTGTAATGAAAAATCTTGTAAAGATTCATTCTCAGGAAGTTCTTACTTAACGGCAGCTCGCTTTCTGAAAAAAGGCTATACTTGTCAACTTTGCATTTATGGAAATGAGTCATTGGTTTTTGATCATATTCTATTATCCATCATTAGAATGAGGGATGTATTAGGAAGACACATTAGAACTCCCTATGTACATAACTCTTACAAGCTCATCCGAGTTCTTTAATAGCGAAGCTGTTAAGCAAGGTTGAAATTTTGTAAAGATTTGAGCTCATTGGTTTTTTAGTCAAATTTATGGCAGCGTAGCTTCCAAAAAATAGCTATAATTGCCAAATTTGTACATAAGAAAATGATCCATTGGCTTTCGGATCACGTTTTATGATTCATTAGGATGAGATATATATTATGAATGGACATTAGAGCTTCTCAAAAGATAAGCTGTCAAGGGAAGATAAAATCCAGTTAAGAATCATACTCAAAAAGTTTTTACTCAAATTCACAGCACCATTTTTCTAATTATCAAGAATGCATTTATGGAAAAGAGGCATGATCTGAGATCTGAAGTTAATCTGGAGAGTTATTGTATAAGAAACAAGACTAAAACACATTTGGGAGATTTTGTAAAACACTAGCTGGATTTTATGGTTTATTGAAATGGTCGCTAAGCTTAGTGGAGTCTAGGGTCAAAGTCGAGAGATTTCCATCTCAAAAAGGATGCACGAGTTTATCTTATTTTAGTTCACTTATTAGCAAGGGATTAAAAAATTGGCAACATGCTGTACGCAAACTCTGAACCAGCAACTTAGCTATTTCTTTCTTATATATATATATATATATGAAATTTTGTATATTTTATGCAAATTATGGCTATATATACACACAATGTGAAAAGGTTCAAGTTTGTGCTCATGTTCGGCAACAATAAAATTTAGATGAAGTTTAGCAAGAGAAAAAAATTCGGAAAAAATTGTGGTTAAATTTGTCTTATATAAATTTGATTTAAAAATAAGTATAAATAATATATCCACAAAATTATCAAAATAGTTTAACATTGATAAATATATTTGAAATTTTTATAAAAAGATGACATTTATAAACTATGACAATACAAACAATAAGAAACATATGAAATCATGATTGCAAAGATGTTTTTTTTGTCAGAAGGTGACATCAAGAGTCAAGACTCATAAATTTAAAAAAAATTCCAAGTCATCAAGAGTACTTGGCTGAGATGATGTAGCATCATCATCACTAGATGCACTATTCAATTCATCATCAAAAAAGTCAGGCTCATCTATGACTGACAGTATTATATCTTTTGGAATTTATTGTTGTTGTTGTGAAGATGTGGAGTCTTTTGTTGATTTGTTCATAAACAATTGTGAATTGCTGCAAATGTAGACATGATCTCCCAACTTTTTAGATAGCAACTTGTTCCACTTTTTGGAATGAATGTGATCAAACTAGCTCTAGTTCCTCTCAGAAGCTGATGGACTTGCTCTCTGACTCAATTTTCAAATAGCAAAGTGTTATAGTTTAGGAGTTTTGCTCCATAGGTCATCCACCATTCATACCCAAGTACGTCAACTTGTGCCATGTCATATTTGGCTGTTGACATTTCAAACAACCCTGCTGCCTTGTATTTCCAACATTTTTCTCTGATTAGAGTTGCAACTGTTGGATCTGGTTGAAACCTCTGAATGGCTTCTAAAAGCTTTGCCATAATTTTACAATTACTTCGTTTATCAATTTGAAATAGCTTAGGCTCCAAATAACAAGTTGCTACATGTAAATGTGTGTGCATCATTTTCCATATGGAATCAATTGTATCCCACATCTCCATGTAGTTTGCTTCCACATTACTTAGTGTAATTTTGAACAGCTTCAATGGCTCATGCTCTCATAAAGCATGCCAAGAGAAGGGGTGTCATCATGAACCATACAAAGTACATCAACAATTGGTTCGCATACATTTAAAACTTTTGTTGCACTTTCTCAAAAAATGTAGTTTAAAATATTTTTCTCTATGATCTTCCCCTTAGGACCTTTAGAAAGAGCTGATTTTTTTCACTCGTTAGAACAATAACAAACCTTAGAGCTGTTATCTCTTCAACAAATCTTTTCAAAGTGATATAAAATGAATCCAAACTTGTGTCACTGCCTCCTCAACAACTCCCTAGATGCATGTTGCCCATAGATATTCAATGCGAGACAATGATTTCTTATAAAATTTGCAATTGCTCTACATTTGTGAATTGCTTCAAGTACACATGAGAATTTAGCCAAGTCATGAAGCAACAAATCTAGACAATGGGCTACACATGGGCTTCAATAAATTTGTGGCTACTTCTCTACTATGAGCTTCCCAACTCCCACACAATTTGTTGCACTATTAGTTACCTCTTGTGCCTCATTCTCCACCCGTACTTCAAGAATGGCTTTCTTAAATATTTAAAAAATATACTTTGATGTTTTTTTATGGTTCATGGTGTCAATCACCTTCAAGAACACAACAATTTGAGAACAAGTCACCAAAACATTTATTAATGGCTTTTGACATATATGACCATCCATCACTCAATATAGTGCAAAATGTTGAGGCTTTGAATTCAGCTAATTTCTGAAGTCATTCTATCTATATACCTTTGCAAAAGAGTTGATTTGAAAGCCTTTGAAGAGGGAGGTGTGTACCCCTTGCCAAACTTTGCAACTTTCTAAATTGCATTTCAAAAATGTGGATTCGTAACTACATTGAATGGAATTATTCTTGAATAAAAAAACCAACTAATGCATCATCCACATGTCTTTTTGTTGCTTTTTGAAAAGTTGTTCAATGCTCCACTCTCTTTTGATACACCTTTGACCTTGGGCATAGTGGAAGAGGAAGCCATAATAAATGTCATAAATCTAGACACATCCTCTTTGATTCTTTGTTTCTTTTGTGTCTTCCTCATTTTTCCTACAATTGAAGAGGATTGATCTTTCTCTAGAGCAACTCTCCTCTTGCACCCCCTGAAATGCCAAGTGGGTGGTCTATTACCCTTTTTAAACCTTTTGTAAAAGGTTTTTGACACAGGTTACATTGAGATCAGCACCATTGCGGGTCACATGTTTCCATCCTTCGGTAGTTGATTTTTTGGGAGCCATAAAATTTCAGTTAACATGTTTCAAAAGACAAATAATAGTTAATATTTAAAACATTAACAAATATTTATTTTATAAAACCTCAAAACAAAATATCTTAAATTTTTTATTTCTAACTTTAAAAAACAAATAAAAAATACTTAATTCTATTGTAAAAAATATAAAAATAAAAATATTAAATTTTAATTTTTAACTTTAAAAAACAAAATTATTATTTTTTTTAAATTTAAAACATAAATATAAAAGTATATTGAATATTTATTTTAAATTAAAAAACAAAATTAAAAATAATAGATTTTATTAAAAATGAAAAATCAAAATATATTAAACTTTTATTTTGATTACTAAAACAAAATAAAAATACTAAATTTTATTTAAAAGCTTAAAAAAAAATATATTATTTTTATTTTAACTTTAAAAACAAAATAAAAAATACTAAATTAAATTTTATTTAAAAAATACAAACATTAATTTAAGTTTAAAATTTAAATTTGTTAAATTTTATATATTAATAATTTAAAATCTAAACTAAATTTACAAATATCAATTTTTTTTTTTTGATAAGATTGTATTGATATCAAAAATAGACAATGATACAAGTTTGAGTCCGGATCCTAACCAAGGCAACCAACAGTGCACCCAAAACATCCCCATTACACTACTACCCCGGGAATAACAGAAGACCACGCAGGGTTGAAACCATACAACCGCCCACCTGAACAACATTTATAAAGACAAAAAAGACAACCACAACTGGATACTAGTGACTAACCAAAACTCAAACCCTACCCACCACCTAGAACCAATTACCACACATTTTGTTGCGCGAACATGCGAAATTCACATTTCCAAGTCGAGTTGCCAACTGGAACCAGGCGAAATTTCTTCGTGAGATAATCGGCCCCAACAACCGCCAATCGCCAATGCTCCAACTCTAAGCCAATGATGTCCAGGAGAAAAGGAAAGAATTTGACCAGCGCCTCAGGATCATCTAGAAGAGCAAGGTTGTGAGGTCAAGGAGTGCCCTTACCCAGCGAGGCAGCAACCAAGGTTCTATCCAAACTAACCAACATATCCTTTTAGAATAACTGCTTCATTATCACTCGCGAGTCTGCCTTGGAGAACCCAACATCTAGTAAGCCAGCCAGGATGCGTGAAGAAATGTTTGAGTCCAACCGGTAGCCCTTCACACCCGCCATGAACCCTTTCCTTGAGATACATTTTATCGTTGCAAAGGTAAGATAATCCAGGTGTCGGATTATTCGACTCAGCCGAAGGGAAGTCTTTGGGCCTTCGAAGGCCATCTACCGCTTCGAGCTCCGCAACTACACAGGGGTATCCATACCACCAGTCTCCAACTCCTTCATTGAAACTAGCAGAATAAACTTGCTCATGACCATATGAGAGTGTTGCTAAAAGAAACTTTCAAATTGTGAATGCGAGGAGCCACTGCACCACCTTGGAGATTTAACCACCAACTACAACAATGAATACCCACGCAACATGCCTGGCTTAGAATGTGCAGAAGCAGGCAAGCGCTCGGAATAGGACGATACATTCCATCCAAAGCTGACGAACAATCATGTAATTTGCGTCCTTTGGAAAGTTCCCAAGGCAACTAATCCACTGTGGCACCAACTCAACAAATTACCCCACCACATTGCGAAACGACCACTCCAAACAATCATTCGAAGGGTGGAGTGGCGCCCACCCTTCCGCCCACACAAATATCAAATTTTACTTTATTAAACATTAATATTAAAAAATAAAAATTATAAGAGTAAAACAATAAAATAAAATAATATTAAATTTAAGTATATTAAATGTTAATTTTTAAATAAAAAATATAAATAAGATAATATTTATAACGTTTATTATTAAAATTTAAAATGCATGTATAACATTTTATTAAAAAAAAACTAAATAAAAAAACTCCGAAATCATAAAATCCATGGCCTAACTGAAACAATTGTTGATGACAGCTACACAAGTTTGCAAAATATGCCAGGTGGTAGTAGCACAAACTTAAAGAAAACCTTCAGTCTTAGACTTAGACATTGACACCTGGTGGAGGTACTAGAAGGAATGTGTTGGTTGATAGTAGAAGAAATGCGTCGGTTGGTAGTAGAAGAAATGCATTGGCTACTAGCAAAAGTTTGAAGCAATACGTCATGGTCATGCCTTATACCATATGAATTGACCTTTGAAGACTGATAGAATCACAACCTCTTTTGGAATTTGTGCTACTGCTCACTACTCATCCCTCAATTGCAATTGTTTTTGTGTTTTGATTGACAACGAGCATTATTTATTTTAAAAACCTATCAAAAACCCTAATAGAAATGCATTTCAAAAACATATTTTAAAAAAAGTGCATTCACCTTTTTCCGTATGAACTTAAAGGTGAATTTCAATGATTATCATAACTTTTTTTAATGTTCATTGAAGTTTGAACTTCATGGCGAAAATTTAGTGAACCTTATGACCTAGCATATATACATGCATGTATACATGTATATATACATCTATATACATACATACATACATACATAAATACATATATACATATATACATATATATACATATATACATATATACATATATATACATATATACATATACATACATACATACATATATATATATACATACATATACACATATACACATATACACATATACATGAAATGTCAATTATCAAAATTAAATACATAAGATAGTTAATTTTGTGTACATAAGATATTTGATAATATCGTATGCTCTCACCTTGCCCTAAATGCATCTTGGTTATCATAAAGTGGTTATGACAACAACTCCATTAAATCTTTTATTTGAGTTTCACCAAATGTTTTTCCTTGCAAATAGTTTCTTTTTAATCTTTAGGTTAGAAACCCTATGTAGGGGGTTTTCAAATATCCTCAAAAGAGCTATTGTTCTTGGCTAAGTTGGATTCCCCATAAAGGATCTAGTGAAGTGAGGAGTATTTTGACATCAATCCCTAGGCCTTAGACTTTTGTAGTCCAATGAGAAAACTATAGTACCTTGCCTTCTCCTCAATTGTAGATAGTTGTGACTAAATGATGGCAAGTATCTTTTAGTGTTCGAATGCCCAAGCAAAATTCAGGGATGAATACCCCATTGTTCTAGTAGCCAAATGAAGACCCCTCCTCCTTTGAATGAACAAATGAATATAGCCCTCTAGTTGTGCCACCATTCCTTTCAACAATTACTTTGATTAGATAGGATCTATACATTGCTCTCCTTTGACTCCATGACATGAGGTGAGCTTTGATGTGCTCCGATAGCATTGTGATTGTCACCAACAACATGTTGAGTATTTTGTCATTGATGTCAAGGTGTTTGAGCTGCCTGCTTGCGTGTTTGAGCTACTTGCCTACGTGTTTGAGCTGCTTGCCTGTGTGTTTGAGCTACTTTGCATGCGTGTTTGAGCTGCTTGCCTACTTCAGCTGGTTGCTTGCTTGGTTACTTGTTATGTTAGCATAGTGCCTAATCAACTTTATTGTGCCTAGTCAGATTTACATGATAGATGCCACTTCAGGTTGGATTATTCAAAGGGACGAGTCTTGAGTTGTGTAACGCCTTGGTTCTTAATATCGTCGGCTTCAATCTTACATTTGACCAATTTAATTACTCCTATTGGGTATGTGAGGCGGCTATAATTTCTTATATCTCTAATGTGGGGTAGCTTGATTATTCCGTCGGCTATGTTTAGGTGGTGGCTTAAATTTTAGTATGGGTGTTTTTATTTCCTTCATTGAATCTCCTTACCACCGCGGGAGTGAAGGAATCTCATTGATAAGGAGTTTGAATTTGTGTATGGGATGGAAATATATCTATTCACTATTACTCAGAGCTTCAAGTTTGATATGCAACGTTATTATTTGATTGCCTTTTTGTGGAAGTCGATGTTTATAGCTGAGGACGACGTTCATTTTTTTGGGTCGACAGTAATGACATTGTGCCATTTTATTCCTTATTCATTTACACACGAGATACCTTTTCTGGGCACTCTAGAATTGAATATAGCATTTTTTATCACTGGTTTCTGGAGAAGTTGTTATTTTTTAATATGGGTTGAGTATGTGAATGCATGCTTCAAGTGTAACGACAACAGTTCTTTTCTTCTTAGTCGCCTTGGTTGATAACGTTCTTAGTGTGGTAAAAAGGATGAGATGTGCTTATTAAAATTTTAATTACCATGATTAAGTGCTTTTGTGTGGAGTTTGAAGATATAGAATGGTTTTATGCCTGTAATCAAGTTTTTACTCCGTGCGTGCGACAAGAGAAGTTAATGATGTCTCATGGGTGCGTTGGATTGTCAGGAATGTGATTTGAAGTCTCTGACTGTGTGAATTAATGCTGCGACATGGAATGGCTGAAATCATTTTTGTTGTGTGAGTGCACAAATAAGAATGCAAGTCCATTTTTTGTTGGAAACAGAATTTGTAAAGGTTATGCATTGTGATACTGCTCACGAGATTTGGGATAAACTTCAGAAAACATATGAAGGAGATGTCAAAGTCAAGAAAGCAAAACTTCAAAGACATAAAAGACATTTTGAGAGTCTCAAGATGCAGGAAGAGGAAAACGTTGCTACTTATTTTCTGCAAGTTGATGAAGTTGTTAACACTATCAAGGGTCTAGGAGAAAAGATTGAGGAGTCCACTGTGGTTTAGAAAATTTTAAGGTCTCTTCCTTTGCGTTTTGATGCAAAGGTTTCAGCGATTGAAGAGATGAAGGACCTTGATAAGTTGACGGTTGATGAGCTTCATGGCATTCTAACAGCCTATGAGATGAGAGTAATGCTTGATCTATCAATAAAAAAGGAGGCAGCCTTCAAAGTTTCGAAGGAGGAAAAATACAAGGAGCCTACTACTAGTGATAGTTCTGATGAAGATTCAGATTCTAGAGAGGCTCATTTCATGAGAAAGTTGAAGAAGGGTTCAAGAAAGTATAAAGGCAAGTTGCCTTTCAAATGCTTCAACTGCGGAAAAGTGGGACACTTTGCATCCAAATGTCCGTATGAGAAGAATGAAGACAGCAATTGTGAAATGAAATCAAAACACTTCAAGAAGGGGTATCAAGGTAAGAAGAATAAATTTAGGAAATCTGTAAAAAGTTTTTATTCGAGTGATCATAATAGTTCAACAGAAGATAGTGATGTGTCTTCAGTAGAAGAAATTTTATTTATGGCTGAAGAAGTAAATTTGCCTGAGAATGAAGATGGAGATATAGATGACGAGCAATGTGATGAAGAAGGAGAAGTAGATCTTGAAGCAGAACTTATAAGTGCTTTAAGTGAGATAAAAAAACTTAGGAAGAAAAATCAGAACATGAAGTTATAGCTTCAGGAGGAGGATGAAACAAAAACTAAGACATCTCATGCACTTGAAGAAGCTGAAAAACTGATTATTGACTTGAAGATTTAGATCAAAGAGGCAAAGAGGATTGAGGAAGAAATCAGAAATCAGTTAAGGATTAAAGAAGAGAATGGAGAGAGACTTGAAGCTGAAATTGTTTCACTTAGAAATTTAGACAAATCTTTGACACAGCTGAATAATGAGAAGATAAATCAGAAAAGTTCTATGTCTTTGGACAAGATCTTTAGTGCACAGAAATCTTCAGGTGACAAAGGTGGAGTTGGTTTTGAAAAAGGTCAATGTTCCATATCTACAAATGAAGAACAACAAAAAGGCAACACTGGTTGCTCAAAGGATTCACATTCAAAATTCAGAAACAACACTTTCAAGAAACCTCCTATTCCAAGGCAAGATTACCTGACCGGGTTTAATAATTCTTTCTTTTATGGGTATTGTTTTTCACTATGTTCCACGGCGTTTCAGGGATGGGGACGAGGGATGTGTTTCTGGGACGTTTCCTAGGGGGGCATTTTTAGGGGACAGTAGGGGATGGCGATATATATATATGAATTTTTCAAAATTTATTAATATATTATAGAGAGAGAGGGAAAGAGAGAGATATGTCAATAATTGATAATAACAATATCTATATGTAAATAAATTGCGAGAGCAGTAGTATAACAGCATAATAAAAGTTAAGAATTGCTTTAATATTTTCTTGTGATCTGTTAATAAGTAACGGTCTGTTTTGATTCTCCTTAATCAACCATATTCATGTTTATTGGTTTCTTAAAAGATTTCTTGAATTAGATTCTTTGACCTTTATAAATTCATGGATATCAACTTTTTCAATCTACATTTCTCTTGCCAGGTTTCATAACCTAGGTTTTAGCCATCGTGGCAACATGATTGATTAGCTGCAATCTTGGATATGATATAAGCCACTCATTTATGCAGGTCCATTTCAACTCATTTTGTAGCACACTTCCTCCATGCCATTTCTGAAAAACATACAGTTTGAAGGAAAACAACCTCTCAGACCTGCAAAGTGCAAACTAGCAATACAAGGAATCAGCTATAGTCAAATGACAATTCGTTGGCTAAAAAACTCACAAGTTTTTGTCAAGTCAGACCTCTGCCTAATGTTTCATCTCATTTGCTTGTCTTACTGTTTCTGTTGTTTTAATCATTTTGAATTGATTTTTATTTAATAACAGTTTCACACCTCCAAGAACCAATGTTTTTCTGAAATTTGAAAATTTAATCATATTTAGCCATTAGGAAGTAATTTTCAGCCTAGTAACAGATAATTTTATCTAGAAGACTAGAACTATCAATTACAGGCTATGATAAGTGACTATTTGATCACTGATGTTTTCTATCTGATGAATTGTATATGCTCATTTACAATTTATTAATTTAACTATCTACATGAACATTGATGTGTAAACAATTGGTTTCTATTGTATGAATTTGTGTTTGATACTGTGAATATATTATATTATTTTGGGTTTGTGTTTTTTATGAGTTACAAGTTGTTCTGATCATTTGTCTTCCTGAGTTTTCTCCTGCATGAATAATGCGTATTTGAACCAGCAAGCATCTTTTTTTATTGCAGGAAGCTCCTTGTCCGTGGGGGACAACTAGCCGTCCCCAGTACGACGAGGGACGTTTCCAACATCCCTTTCAGCCGCACCGGGGACAGAGAGCCGTCCCCAAACGGTTAGAGGGATGTTTCCTACTCTTTGGCCTATATGTTCCCTTTGCATCCCCTTGTCTCGGGGATGGCTGGGGATGGGGACAATGGATTTTGGGGTAGGGGACATGTCCCCGTGTAACACAGGTTTTTCATGCAATTGTTTTGGTCACATGGCAATGAACTGTAGAGTTTATGCAAGAAATGATTTCAGATTTATGAATAGGAATGCTTTTGCTCCTTTGATGGACTACAATGTTATATGTTACAAATGCAATAATTTTGGTCATACTGCAAAGACTTGTAGAAGCAATTTTGCAAAATCTTTCAAGCAAAGTAAAAAGAAAGAGCAACAGGTGATTGAAAAAGAAGTTGTTAAGAAGGTTTGGAGGAGAAGAAAGAAGTAGAAAAAGAGAAGTCGGGAGTGATTTCACTCCATCCTTGAGAAGGTATTTGGACTCGGGAGCTTTCACTATTACATTTTATCAACCCCGTTTCAGTTATGCAGGTTGTTTCAGCATTACAGGTTATTTTTCTTGTGTTTGTGGATTTCTGGAAAAGAGAATTGGAAAGAGTTATTAGAGTACCTCTTAGCTTGTAAAGCTGTTGATTATTCATTAGATCTTCATTATGTTTAAGATGATTTTCATGTGCTAAGTGGGATTTTAATGCCACAGGGGCAACAAATTCATTCTTTATGCCATGTCATTTTGTCATTGATGTCAAAGGGGGAGTAGTAAGTCAAGGGGAGCAGTTTGGTTTAAGAATTGGTTTCAGAGTAGTACAGGCTTCAGAAGGTGTTGCCAAGTGCAATATTGGTTGTGGTTTCAGGAGGTGTTGCTATCAATGGCAAAGGGGGAGATTGTTGAGTGTTTTGTCATTGATATCAAGGTGTTTGAGCTACTTGCCTACTTCAGCTGGTTGCTTGCTTGGTTACTTGTTATGTCAGCATAGTGCCTAATCAGCTTTATTGTGCCTAATCAGATTTACATGTCAAATGCCACTTCAGGTTGGACTATTCAAAGGGACAAGTCTTGAGTTGTGTAATGCCTTGGTTCTTGATATCGTTGGTTCCAGTCTTACACTTGACCAATTTAATTACTCTTGTCGGGTATGTGAGGCGGCTCAATAGTTTCTGATATCTCTAATGTGGGGCGGCTTGATTATTCCATCCGCTATGTTTAGGTGGCGGCTTAAATTTTAGTATGGGTGTTTTTATTTCCTTCATCAAATCTCCTTACCACTGCGGGAGTGAAGGAATTGCATTGATAAGGAGTTTGAATTTGTGTATGGAAAGGAAATATATCTATTCACTATTACTCAAAGCTTCAAGTTAGATATGCAATGTTATTATTTGATTGCCTTTTTTGCGGAAGTTGATGTTTATAGCTGAGGACGACGTTCATTTCTTTTGGTCAACAATAATGACATTGTGCCATTTTATTCCTTATTTATTTACGCATGAGATACCTTTTCTGGGCACTCTAGAATCAAATATAGAATTTTTTATCACTGGCCGTTTTTGGAGAAGTTATTTTTTAATATGGGTTGAGTATGCAAATGCATTCAAGTGTAATGGCAATAGTTCTTTTCTTCTCATTCATTTTGGTTGATATCGTGCTTGGTATGGTAAAAGGATGAGACGTGCTTATTAAAATATTAATCACCACGATTAAGTGCTTTTGTGTGGAGTTTGAAGATATAGAATGGTTTTATGCCTGTAATCGTGTTTTTACTCTGTGTGTGACAAGAGAAGTTGATGATGTGTCATGGGTGCGCTGGATTGATGGGTATGTGATTTGAAGCCTCTGACTGTGTGAATTAATGTGCGACATGGAATGGCTGAAATCATTTTTATTGTGTGAGTGCACAAATAAGAATGCAAGTCCATTTTTTGTGCAAAAAGCCGTGTTGATGAGGATTGCGGACCACTCAATATAAGGTGTTATTAGAGCCGAGTCACTTCTTGATAGTATGACTGCATTATCTCTTGATGTGAAGCCGTGAGTTTTAGATGAGCGATTGCTACTATCTTCATTTACTTTAGGCACGGGGTGTTCATATTTTTCTCGTGGAGGGCTGCAAGCTGTGCAATCACAAAAAGTTTATACAGGTGGTATGTTAAAGAATTGTGGTGTTGGGCTGAGTGCAAAAATGAAGTGAGAGTCTTCATCGTGCCTAGCTTGTGTAGTATGGAAGATGAGCACTCTATTGCAACCCTTTTATCGAAGGCATGAGTTGCATTATTTCAGAGTTGTCTTCGTTTGAGGTAGTATTTGTGTTGCTTGAAAGCCATTGTGGCAATGTGTGATCTAAAGAAGGTGTGAAGGTTTTAGTGTGAGCAACATTGATGCATTTTGTATTTTTGAGCTGAGTAAAGAGTCGTGAGAGTTTATGAAGTTGAGAGTTTGATTAGAAGGATTTCAAGTTCTGGACAGTATTTTTGCCTGCATGTGTTATGTTTCAAGTGCTTCAACAACACAGGAGTTGGTGCTTCAACAACACTGGAGTTGGTGCTTCAGTTGTTTTGGAGTTGGTGCTTCAGGAGAGTTGGTGCTTACTTGTAATTTGGGTTGGTGCCCATTGTTGTTAATGAAAGCATAGTTCTACCATGGTTTTTTACCTGAAAGGGTTTTCCACATGAAATTTGGTGTTCTTCATATTGGATGGATGCTCTCATTGTTTTATTTTTGATTTATATGGTTTTAAGTTTAAAAAGTTGAAATATTGATTCACCCCCCCTCTCAATATTTCGTGTGTGCTCTCCATAATAGGGGAGCACCCATTTAAGAATCTCTAGTAGATGACCCATCTCCATTTGATCGAGTTTACCTTGTAGTAGGAAAAGAAAATGCATTTCAATAGCCACTTTTAGAACCTCTAGTTTCAAAACCAATAGCCTTAATAGTAGATCAAGATGGAATACCTATAAATGTGTTGGTTTACCTATAATCCATTGATAGATATTGATCGCCAATTGATAAATGTTGGACATTATAACATTAGATCCAAATATCCTTATAGATAAACAACAATTCTAGTAAGCAACTAGGTTGACTCCTAGCTGGATTTGGTCAAACAATGAAGGATGATTCACTAATGACCGATACGACTCTACAGAATTCAAAACTAAACCCATAAGATATTTTAACAAACTTTCCCTAGGTAATCTTTAACCATCTAAATTTTGTGATGTAGTAGTAAGTGATTAGCCTTGGGAAGCCACTCACACCCTACCTTGGAAACAAGATAGTGGGCTATGGTATGGTCTTAATCCTTTTTAGTTAGTGCTCTGAAGCATTGGACTGGCATTATTTAAAATGGGATATATATACTGGTGAGCTCATAGACCAGACACATCCAAGAGCACCTTCCCTCTTACCCCCAACTATGTGTTGTTTTTCTAGGGTATTGTCGATTTGTCTTTTTGTAGTTGGCTAATTGGCACGTGTTAGGAAACTATTAGTGTTCTTTGTGCAAGGTAGATCATCTCTAGGTTCTAGATTGTTGTTACATGGCTACAACCCTATCTCAATCATAAGTTTAATCTTTAGTCTCGCTATTAGATTTGAAACTTCCAAAGCAAATTTCTCTCAACTAAGCCACAATTTGTCAATTTTGATGGAAAAATCAACCTAGAGGGTAAACAGTAAATTTTATCCTTGTAAATTGTCTCTTTGTGCTCATCTTTTCAAGCTAGTCAATTTGATATATAACTTTGGGTAAACCTTCTTTCGGCCCAAGTTCATATTTCCCTCATTTAGGCACCTAACATGTTGTGATCATGTTTGCCTCATGCTCATTTTCTCTTGTAACTTTGGTTATCTTTTTAATTACCTCTAAGTTATCCCTATGGTAGCAAGTTGTCACCCTTAGGACTCACTAGAGCTTATGATGCAATTTGCAAATGGCCAACTCGATCAAATGCAATTGGCTAACCAAGAACAATTCAACATGATATTCAAGCAGTTGGAAGAGTTGACAATCACGTATAATTTAGACAAGGTCAATCCTCTACTATTGCAGAGGGGTCCAACTCCCCAAATCCATGTTAGCTTCCACACCCCCCTAAACCAGACTTTGCCAAATTTGATGGTATAGATCCTACTAGTTGGTTGTAGAGGGGAGACTAATATTTTGTAGTACATCAAATTTTGTAGGATCAAAAGCTTTCTATCACTTCTTTTCACTTGGAAAAGGATGCCATTTAATTAATTTTGTTGTTGGATAGGACTCACCCATTTCTCACGTGGACAAAATTTTTGAAGGAAGTCCTCAACCACTTTGGCCTTTGTGCATATGGAGACATTACTGGCATCCTCAATAATTTATGCTTGACCCATTTAGTATGGGACTACCAAATTGATTTTGAGAAATTGCCTAACAAGATTTGTGGCCTTGATGAATAGTTTTTCAAAAGCTGTTTCATAGGTGGTCTAAAAGAGGATCTTAGGGTAGAGGTTCTCTTGTTTAAATTGGTCAACAATAGTAATGTTGTTGCCTTGGCTAGGCTCATTGAGGAAACAATTGCAGCCATATGAAATGTTGTTGGGCCCTATTTTTAACCCAAAAGAGATGCAATAGATTGAGGAACTAAACCCACCATGCTTTAGAAGCTATCCATAGAAGACTTTGAGAAAAATGCCAACGGGCTATAGTTCAATTGCGATAAAAAAATGGAAAAAGGTCACAAGTGTCTAGAGCAATGCTCATATCTCATTGATTCTATAGGGACACCTAGTGATTTAGAGGAATCTTCTAATGAGGATGAAGAGTTGGCTCCCTTGAAACAAGAGTCGACTCTTGATGCTCATATTTTTATTCATGCTTTGGCTGCCCCCCTTCCCAAACTCTTAAAGTCGTTAGGTACATCAAGCAACAAAAGTAGTGGTCTTGATAGATGGGGGTAGTTCCCATAACTTCATTAGCAAAAAAATCATCAACTAGCTCCATTGCTTTATCCATGCCTACAACAAATTCCAAATTATGGTGGCCAATGGCAAGACTATGTCCTATAGGGACATGTGTCGCAATGTAAAAACTACTTTGGAGATTATCATTTGACCACTAATGTGTTTTCTCTTTCCTTAAGTTGTGAAAATGTGGTGTTGGGTGTCCAATGGCTACAACCACAAGACCACTTACTTATGACTATTCCAAGCTATGGATCAAATTCAACCATAATGGTAGAGACTATACATTACAAGGGCTAAAGGTGGGTGATGTTTAGATAGTGAACTCTCATTGTCTGGAAAAATTGTTGAGGGGTTGTTCTAGTATTCTTGCCTAATTCCCCTCTCTATAGGCTCAACCTTCTTCCACTCCTCCTCCTTAGTTGAACTTGCAATGCCTCCTTGATAAGTATCAACAAATGCCTCCTTGATAAATATCAACAAGTATTTGAGGACCCCAAAATGTTACCCCCTAGGGTCTGAAGACCATGCCACTCCTCTCATTCTTGGTACCCATCCTCCAAATATTCAGCCCTATCAATGTCTCTTTGAGTAGAAGAATGAAATCGAGAAAATTGTTAAAGAGCTATAGGATGCGGGTCTCATTAGCCCAAGTACTAGTCCTTACTCCTCTCTTATAATTATGGTTCCCAAGAAAGATGGGTGTTAATGGATGTGCCCTGATTTCTATGAATGCAATAAAATTGATTGTCAAGGATAAATTTTTGAGTCCCTTTATCGATGATTTTTTGGATGAGCTTTCGAGGGCCAATTTTATTTACTAAATTGGATCTTTGTTTTGGCTATCACTGAATTTGTAAGCGAATATTCCTAAAATTGATTTTAGAACTCATGAAGGATATTCTGAATTTTTGGTAATACTCTTTGGCTTAACCAATGCTCCTACTTTTCACAGCCTCATGAATATATTGTTTGGTAGTTGCTTGTGCAAATTCATGTTGGTCCTCTTTGATGACATTGTCATTTATAGTTGGAACATCTTTGCCACATGGAGATCGCCTGCATGGTTTTAAAAGAACATTCCCATTTTGCCAAGTGCTCTAAGTATGCCTTTGGAGTCCAATAGGCGGGGTATTCTCATGTCCCCTTCTTGAGTGTAAGTTCGTCGTTGACCCTTAGCCTAATTTCTGTATTATGAGCATTCTCTTTTTGCTAAGTGCTCTAAGTGTGCCTTTGGAGTCCATGAGTGGAGTATTGTCATGTCCCCTTCTTGAGTGTAAATTGCAGTCAACCCGTAGCCTAATTTTTATATTTTTCCTATAGGCTAATGGGATGGTTTAAAAGGAAAATTTAATTCAATATTTAAATATTAAGTTGTCGAGAAAGTAAAATTAAAAGACAACTTATATTTAATTATCTAAAAAAGTGTCATTAAATATGGAATATGTCTTAGGGCTGTAGCTCTTGTCCCTTAGACTGTTGGGTCTCATGGAAATCATTAAAATCTTTCATTTCATCTCACAAGGTTAAACTTCATCTCTACAAAGTCTCTAAATTTGCATTCAAATCTACTAAATATTTGTGTTCAATGATGATAATTTAGGGTGTATTGAGCTTGAGTTTTATCAAATAGTAAAGTGACTTACAGCATAAGTTTAAAAATTATATTAATTTAATTCAATTTGGAACAATTTTGCAGGGAACATTTTTGAAAAGTAGATAATACAAATTTTCTTGAATTGATTTTATTTTTAAGATTTTTGAGCCTTGACTAATATGAAGAGGCCATTTATCTGCTATACAAGTCTGCACATGGGAGTACTCAAGATTTTAAAGTATATGAAGAGGCACTTCATTGATGTGTCAGTAGCATCATTTGACTTAATAAAGTTCCTTTTGCAAAATAAGATTATTGTTTCTTGTATTTATTTTAACTTCTGTTTCATGTCAACTGGCCTTAAGTTGGATAAGTAATCTTGTCAGATTAAATGAGTTGTTAAGGATCAACTCGTGTATTTTTTTTAGTATTATTCTGACTTGTCCGTTTTCGAACTGATTAAAGTAATGAAGCTACACATAAATACTCAAAATTCGCAGAGCCTACATTTCTATATTTGCTTGTAGAAACTAGTCCATAATGGATAAATATAAATGATATTTCAGCTAATGTATACTGGTTGCTCTGGACAGGTTACTGAGCATGCAAGGATTTATGGCAGAAATGGTATGCATTTTGTACATATACTCGTTCTTTGTTGCTCAAAGTTACTCAGGATTAAGGGACCCTAGACCTTGAAAAGTTGTTGATACCAACTCCTGGTTGGTGTTCACTAATCGAACTGGGAAAATATGAACATGACATGAATTTCAAAAATCACATTAAAGCATTTGTTTTTCCACCTGTAAAGTAATCTCCCTGCTTCAGCTCCAAGCATGTTCTAAATCTTAGGGTGTAGCAAAAATGAAAGCCAGTGACTTTCAATATTCATCGTTTATGCACCACACTCTTTATTCTTTCATTATTCTCCTTTGTTTCATTCAATCATAAAAGGCACTATTGAGTGCATATAAAGACAATTTTTTATCTACAAAAATATTTTCCTCTTTTTGACCTATAATTTAATTAATTTTAATGTAGTAAAAGCTCTTCTGCTTTGTTGCAGTCTTTTGAGATTAGTTTTATTTCCATGGAGGGGAATGGATGTTTATAAACTGTTTTACATTTGCGCCCTGCTGGCTGCTAGATTTGCTACTTCATTTCCTGTCTACCTTAAATGTTGCTCTGATTAGAAATTGTTTGTGTCCACTTGAGTTTCCTGAGTGATTTTTTTATTCACCATTTATTGCACTGCCCCTTCTGGCTGCTTCGATAATTAGTATTGAATCCTCATCTACCTGAAGATTTTGCTACCACTTTTTCGTAGCTGTCATTATTCCTCTGAGAGAATTGAAAACATTAACAACAGTTGTCTATCATCATCTTTAGAAATCCTTCCTCTTCACGCCAGTCTTTGTTCTCGTTTCATATTATCACAAAACCTGAGCTTAACCCAATACCTGGGAGGTTTTTTCTGCACATTATTAGATTTTTAAGTTTATCTCTACCAAATCTCTTATATGGCTATCTTAATTATTCCATCTTTTTAGTAGTTCCTCATTTCTTTCAGGCGGCCCATTTGATTTGTGTCCAAGTATTAACCAGTTCTGATATAGAAGCGACTACCTTCCCCATTATTCTCTATATTGGATTTTCTTTCTCCCTAAAAAATTAGGAGTTATTTAACAGCCATATATTCCAAATTTAATGGCTGGATTTTTGCTTGGATGACCTTCAAAATGCCATTCTAAAGCCTTTCATGCTACACCAATATCTGCTTCCTTGTGGATTATGGACCAGCTAATAATATATGACTATTATTGAAGATTATTCCCCAAAACTCCCATGACATTTACATTGCAGAAACTGATGACCCTCATTTCTCGACAGATTTTGCATAAAGCAAATCTGAAGGGCTATGCAATCTTGTATGGTCAAGAACATCGTATGTTAGTGCCTTACCTGAAACAGTTAACCATAAAATAGAACTTGCCTTCGGAAGTCCATGCTTGAGGGACACATTTGTGGCTAGAATATACAAATTTGCAAAAACAGCACATAGAAAGTTAACCAAGATTGCATAAAAATCAGTTACGAAATAAGGAGCAAAAGCATCCTTATATAAGACTACAATCACCTTATCCATAGAGGATAAGACTGACACCTCAGAGGATAAGATAAGATTGACAATTCATAAAGCAAAAAGGTAAAACCTAAAGTCAACATGACTTTATTAAAGAAGATTCCTAAAGTCTATCCTAAGAGTTAATTGACCATTACAATATAAAACATTAATTTAATACCTTCCCTTAATGGTCATCCTACTAACTACACTAAGCTTAACCCAAAATTTTACAAATTTGTCAAGACCCAAAGGCTTGGTAAGGATGTTTGCAGTTTGATCTTTTGAAAGACAAAACTGCAACATAACCGATTCATCTTTTACAAGTTGTTTGATGAAGTGACAATGTAGATCCACATGTTTGGTATGCTCATGGAAAACCGGATTCTTGGCAAGTTTGAGCACCCGTTGATTATCATAGAACAAGGGTGAAAGCTTTGCTTGAGGCATTTTCATGTCTGAAAGCATCATTCCGAGCCATACTGCCTCACACATTGCTTTTACTATTCCTCAATATTTTGCTTCAGACTGATCTATGTGACTGCACCCGTGTCAATGCTGAAAACATATCTAGAAGTGGATTTTTTGTCATCAACATAATCCACCCAATCTGAATCTATGAACCCAACCAGGCTAGGGTCTTTGCTTTTGCTGTACAAAATGCC
This sequence comes from Sequoia sempervirens, assembly GCA_007258455.2. Classification (NCBI taxonomy): domain Eukaryota; kingdom Viridiplantae; phylum Streptophyta; class Pinopsida; order Cupressales; family Cupressaceae; genus Sequoia; species Sequoia sempervirens. The sequence goes on from VDFB02265030.1 coordinate 64,029, forward strand.
AAAGTCAAGTCTCCCTTTCACATATCTCAACACTTTCTTCGTTGTAGTCCAAGCACTCTCTTCATTGTAGTCCAATGTTCTACATTGGGTGCTGTCATGAATCTGGAAACGAAACTCATAGTGTAGCATAGCTGAAATCAGGTCTAGTGGCCATAAGATATTTAAGGCTGCCCACTAGTTGCTTGTAAGCTGACTCATTAACTACCTTTGAGTCAGTTTTAGTTGAAAGTTTCAGCCCTTTCTCCATAGGTGTTGACAAAATTTTGCAATTTGTCATTTTGAATTTGTTGAATAAACTCCTAGCATATTTGGATTGAGAAATAAAAATACTACCACCTGTTTGCCAAACTTCTATATCTAGATGGTAATGTAGGAGGCCTAAATTGGTCATGTCAAAAGCTTTACTAATATTATATTTGACCTATTCAATAACACTTGCCTTACTACCTATGATAGCGATATCATCCTCATATATGATGAGGAGAATGAAATCATTACCCACGATTTTGACGTACATATTGGCATCCAAAGGACTTTGTTGAAATCCTTGTTCAACCAAATATTTGTCGAGTTTGATGTACCATGCCTTGGGTTCCTGGTTTAGGCCATATAGAGCTTTCTTTAATCTGCATATAAGCTGCTCCTTCCTCACAACTTGAAATCCTTGTGCTTGAGTCATGTACACTTCTTCCTCCAAATCTCCAATGAGGAAGGCACATTTTACATTCATTTGATGGACTGCCTAGCCAAACTGTGCTACCATGGCTAGAACCAATTGGATGATGCTCATCTTTGTTGTAGGAGCAAAGGTCTCCTCGTAGTCAATGCCCTCTCTCTGTGAGAACCCTTTAGTGACCAACCTAGCTTTGTACTTGTCAAGTGTATCATTTGTTTTGTACTTGACCTTGTATGTAATGTCCCTAATAGGAGTTATACTAATTTTAACCTAAATTACCAATTTGAAATATTCCGAGCCAAATTTTTTCAAATTTCAAATTACAATCAGAAATGCAACACACCCGTTAGGGTTAGATAAATCAAACCAGCAGTTACAATATAACTCTTTGCCAAGAATGCGCACTCAATCTCAACAAGAGAGGCTGTTGTATGGCAAGAGGATCGTCAGTACATTAATCAGAACTGCAACTAGAAGTAACTCTAACCAAGAATGGCGCCAAGTGATGGCGAGCATATGGTCAGAGGGTCTAAATTGAAATGCTTATACAAAAACTCTAACCAAGAATGCGCCGGCGAACGACGAGCATGTGGTCAGAGGATCCCTACCATCTAATATACTGAAAGCAAACTCAACACCAAGTATGTGCTACCCAATTCCAGAATGGAAATGAGGCGACCATATGGCGGAGCAATTACATGAAATACAATATTGGAAATGGAGCTCAACGCCAAGTATGTGCACTCCTATCCAAGATGAATAGGCGCTATCATATGATGAAGCAACTAAAAAGTAAATACAATAGACTGAGCAAGGATCAGTCTCTTCCACGAAATGTGGGAAATATAATAAAGAGCTTACAAATGTGAATATTGGCTGGTTAGTACTACTAACAGCCTTACAATATAATATATCTCCTGCAAGCACGATGGATTATAGTGATAATCAAACTGCTGAAATGTAGAGCTACTCCAGAATGATTAATATGACTAAGATAAACAATCCCAGCCCTATTAATAATTTTACTAAGTCTGATATGACAGATCTGCAGTTAAAATGGTGAAATCAGCAACTCCAGAACTCACTTAAATGCTCATATCTCTCTCAATACTCACTCATTTAACTTGAAATCAGTTGCAAAACATTCTAATGATGATGACAATGAAGATGGATCACAAAAACTTCTCACAAAGACCCCTATTTATTTTGCACGACTTCCAAAGCACTTACGAAGTGAAATTGCCTGCAAGCAAGGGCGATTTACTTTAGATAATTCATAGACTTCAAATAAAATTCTGGAAACTTGCACATATGGTCGCCCTACATAGGAAAATAGATTGGAACAGTACCCAGAACAATATTATTTCTGTTTCTTGAGTTGTGAGTAAAAACAACCTACAGCCATACAAACCAGCAACTCTAAAATTGACAGAAAATACAATAACTCAACTACGGAATGTGAGAAGAACCAACTACAATGAAAGGAAACCAACTACAACTAAACCTCTCAACTAGTTGTTGTCTTTCAAGCAAGAAGTCGAGCCAAGGCTAGGAGGCATTCATTCCTCGAAGCAATCCCAAAGCCAATCCGGCAGCATAACTTTGCAAATTCATCAGATGCCAAAATGAGGACCCAAAGCTCCCTTTTATAATTTTGAGAGGACCCTCCAGAAGCTTCCAGAAGGTGCGCCCTAACTTCAAGATGTTTTTAGGGTTTTTGACTTGACCCATTCTTCCTTCAAAATGGCGTCCTTTTTCATGAAGACAATTTTTCTTTAATTTAAAATTATCATTTCTCCAAAAGTTGGCGTCTCCTTTTCCTCTTGAGCAATATTTGGCTTTTAGAAATATTAAAATATTTCCTCCATGTGAAAATACCCTTCAATGTCCCCCTTTTAAAACAATATTAATTCATGATGCTAGAACAAGGAATTATAATGTTAAATTATAACATTATAATATAAAATATCTTATATCACCATGGAAATGCATCAGAAGCCAAATTCAACCATACCGTCTGAACTGACTGCCAAAGTGGAGCCAACTGATTAGGAGTCAACAAGTCAACTGCTAAAAATAGAATTTACTAAAAATAGTAAATTCATGTAATTGCTCAGAATGTCGAACTGAAGCCACCAATGCGAAGCTCTCAGAAAACCCAGAAGGAATCCGCAATCCAAGTTCAACGATTCCAAAAGAAGACTCCGCAAAAAGACGAAAACATCCTCCAAGAAGTTTGGAAACCCTGATTCGAGCTTCTGCTTAGCCTATGAGTTTCCAGAAATAGGCTAAATCCAAATGAAGAGCGTAGGGCTAAATTGGGGACATTACACAATTTCCCAAGCAAACAATGGATTTAGAGAGTACCTTGGCTTGATTTAATCCCTGCAAACAAGTTAGAGAAAAATTACATTAATAACTTAAACAGGTAGAGTATCATGATTAAACATTAGTAAATCCATAGTAAATTTCTTAATCCAGTTATTTCCTTATCCTAGGGATGCTCAACCATGGAAGTACATGGAAGAGAGTGGCTCAATGGGGTGTCTTAGCCTCTCTAGGCCCAAAAGCAGTACCCTTTGGACTAAAAGGTAGTACCCCTTTGGCCTTATTTGGCCCATGCCATTCATATGAGGTGGCCTACCTAGTGAGGATTCTAATTTATCCGTTATACCCTCATCTTGCCATCTTTCCCCTTTGGCCTCATGTGGCCCATGCCATTCATATGAGGTGGCCTACCTAGTGAGGATTCTAATTTATTTGTTATCCCCTCTTCTTGCCATCTTTCCCCAATTCCTTATGGTTGGTCTCCTTATATTGGTATACCATGATAGGGGAGTGAGGTTTCAAAAGGGTGTCCTGGTAGCCCAATTCTCCTAGGCCCAAAGGCAGTATCCCTTTGGCCCATGTGGGCTCATCCTGTCCCCTCCTGGGTGGCATACCTAGAAGAGGGCCCCGTCACCGTACCCCTTTTGTAATTCTCCCTTCTCCCATCATGGTAAAGATATGTGCATAATAAACTAATCAAATTCATATTTGCAAATAATCACATCAGCAATACATAATGAATTATGAATGTACTATCATAAGATATAAATGATAATATGCATGAACCCTTGATCATATTTAAACAATACATTATATAAGTATCCTACCACAAACATATGAACTCACAGTTCTGCAATAAACATCTAATTTATGCAAACTGAGTGTTTGCTGGTTGACCTGCTTCTCTCCTCTTCCAATTCGATTGGTGGTTAGGTCTGTTTTTAATATTCAGAATGTTAATGTTATTGAGCAGCTTCGGGTTCATCCTTCCAGCCACGAGTGAAGACATAAATAAATGTATCCTATCGGCTATTTATTTATATGTATTATTTAATGAGAATATGGGCTTCTCTTGGCAACAATATAATTTCTCTTGGACCGACCTTCCTTATGATTTGTATTTATTTGTAATTATATTATTATATTCTGGCCGACCTTGTAATATGAAGAGGTGCGACCTCTCTCACACTTGTATATATACAAGGTCACTTTCATCTCCTTATCATCAAGCAAGTTCGAATTACTTTCATGCAAGTGCGAATTCTTCAAGAGCAGATTGCAAATTCTTCTAAGGCAGTTTATTATTTGTCTTTGCAAGTTCTAAAGATTGGCTTTGTAACTGGCCTCATTGTAAAGCGAATTATTGTCATCACTTATATATATAAGAGAGATCTTTGTTGCTGGGTTTTTCTCTCTCAAGAGGAGGGTTTTCCCAGGGTATCTGCTGTGTTATTGTGTCTTATTTGAATTTAATTTATGTGCATTTCAATCTAATATGGTATCAGAGTGGGTCACTATCTATTTGACTTGCAATCACCAGTCTAGGAGTCGTCTAAACAAGGAAAGATCTTTGTTCCAGGGGAATTAGGATGCAGTGTCAATGGATATTGCCTTGGGGCCACAGGACGCCTCTAGAGAAAATAATATCGACAACATCAGATGTTAGTCAGATCATAGTGTGCTGATTCTGGAGTGAACCATCCAATGAATAGTTTCTTGCGGAAATTGCAGAATATTCATTGAAGTCATTTTTTTTATTAAAGTTTGTCACACCAGCGGAGGATCCTTATATATGTCGGGTTTGCATTTGTTTACTGCTGGAAATCTCTGGCTCTAGTGAGGGAGAATATCGTTGACATTTCATATTGCCTAGATGTCATCGGGTCATCTTTGGGTTATAGCCATCATGGTCATCTTCAAGTTATAGCCATCATGAGTGTAAATAATACATAGCGATTATATCTGGAATCTTAATTCCGGTCTATGCCCAAATTTGAATCATATCATCGCTCCATGTTGATTATCGATGAAATTCTTCAATGCAGAGAGCCTTTCACATTTTATATTGCCACTTCATCCCTCTTCGCATCACCACTGTTTGTTGGCATCACAGGAATTTTAAATTACGGCCAGGGATGGAGATCGCGTTGGATGGTGTTCAGTTATATTACATTCACAAAACGCAAAAGAGTGCCATCAATCGACGGACTGAGAAGGGCATCAGAGTGTTTAGCGATAAAGCGTTGAGACTTATGAAGAAGCCCAAGTTTTGGCATTTAAAAGTCAATCAAAACTCTTGATTGCGTGTCCCTGAATTAGTCGTCATCCCCTGAATATATGTGGGCTTGTGTCGACTATGCCGCACCAGCATCTCGAGAGCTCTATCGATAACACATTTCTGAGCTTCATTACATCACACAAATTTGGGAAGGGATTCAGAGTTCATTCACGCTGAAGGTAGTATGATTGTGCGTTCTTCCTCTTTCGTTGGGTATTGAATTTTTTTTTCGAGACCCCTTTAGAAGTCTATTATTGCTACTGCAGTCTCTGAAATTCGAGTGTTCTATAAAATTAGATCGGATCCTTGTATCGAATGGGGCTCTCTGTGCACCTGTGTTCTATATCGGGAAGATCTCTCTATGAAGTCAACTTGTTACCAGCAGCGACATAGCAACCTCATAAATTTTTGGTTATCACTTGGGCGCGTAAGGTGTTGCTCTTCATCGCGGGCTTATAAAGCGAATTGTATATCGAAGAATCCGCCAACTCTTAGGAATTTTTTTTAATCTAGCGGAATTCTTGTTGCTGAATGATGATGGGTCTATATACTCCTGCTTCTCTTGTCGGATTTGTCTCCATCGGTGTTATTTTGTCTTTTGTGTGTGCTTTGGGCGTGACTGCTTTGTGCTTAAGACTCTTCTCATTGACGTCTTTACTATATTCATCGTGTTGATTATGAGAGGTGTGACTCTCTTCTATTGCCACGTATCCTTAAGGAAAGAAATGATATTGCCATGTCATGAGATGCCTGGGTGGTTGCTTCATGTTGGTGAGTGAAGAACATACTGTCTGGCAAATTCGGGCTCATTGGCAGAGTTTTGTGATAGCGTTATCAGGAAGTCTATGTACGTCTTTGTAGTCATGATGGACATCAATGGTCTTTACGACCTTGCAGTCAAGAACTCAACTATGTCAGATTGTGCTGCTAATGGTTGATGTTTGCAAAATGGCTGAAACCAAATAGAGATAAGTATTTGTTTCTTTTGTTGTTCATTTTTTTTTATGTGAAGCTTAGTCTATTGAGTTGTGCAGATTTGACGCTGGTTATATGTGTTTCACTGGGATAAGTTAATTGAATCTTATTTTGTGTTGGTTGGTCATCGAGTTTATGCAGTTTAGATGATGATCTGACACAATGTTCCAGTCCCGTGAAGATTTCAACTCCAAAGCTGTATGATCAGTTGCAATCGAAGTCGAGTCTGCATTGAGAGCAGCAGTGATCGACGCCACTGCAAAGGGCGGAGAGAGGAGATATTGTGATCGTTGATATCGATCCCTCAGTTTTTGCGTACAAAATTCTGACTTCTTTAAGATAAGTACTGCATGGTTAATGTTCATGAATTGATGTATAGTTATTAATTCATGCTATAACATTGAGAGAGTAAATCATGCATGCTTCTAGCAGTGGTAGTTCTCTTCGAAATAGTCGAGTTATATGAACTATTAGTAATCTCTTCTTAATGTGCATTAGGATGGACCAAGAGATTGCTTTTCAAGAGAAAAGCGTGAAGTCACAACTTGCAGCGATAGGACTGAGTACTTGATGGCTAGAGGGAGTTCACTTCCAAAAGTCTTCTTTGCAATCTCTGAAGCAGGGATCAAGAGGGAGTTTTGTGACTCATTGAGAAGAAGTGAAGGTTGCAGTGTTGCAAGGCCAAGTACTTAAAGATTCAGAGGGAGCCTACTGAACCTATAGAAGATGGTCGTGTTGCTGATTAAAAGAGCACCTGTGGATGCTGTTTCAGTTGAGGTTTGCGATGACTTCCTGGTGTAGCAGGAAGTAGTCTTCAGTGGCACTGAGCACAGCAGGGGCCGAGATTATTGCAGCTTGTGTGGCAGCTCGAGAAGTAGTGTGGCTTCGTAAGCTCCTTGCAGGATTGTCTGGACAATCAATGGAGCCTACTATCATTCATTATGATAATCAGTCTCAGTGATCCTTGATATTGAGTTCTTCTTTGAGAGAAGTTCGAGGTGAAATCCCTTGTTAATGCATTTTCCTCTGAGACGGAGGAATTTGAGGTGCAAGCCCTTGTTAGTGCATTTTCCTTTGAGACGGAGGAATTTGAGGTGCAAGCCCTTGTTAATGCATTTTCCTTTGAGACGGAGGAATTTGAGGTGCAAGCCCTTGTTAATGCATTTTCCTCTGAGACGGAGGAATTTGAGGTGAAAGCCCTTGTTTCCACCCTCTGAGTTGAGTCATGGTGGATGTCATGTGTGAGACTCCATGACATATCTTGTGCTTGTGAATGTCACGTTGAGGTGACAACATCACGCAAGTGATGAACACTTGTACACACCATAGTATGGTTGATATCGTGTTGAGGCGATCTAATATCACGTTGAGGCGATATTCTTCTTTTCACATCTGGTTGTAGCCAATGTGATGGGCATCATGTTGAGGTGATTTGTCTTGAGCAGCTGGAAGTTCTCTCCCTAGCTGAGAGGGAGTGTTAATGTTATTGAGCAGCTTCGGGTTCATCCTTCCAGCCACGAGTGAAGACATAAATAAATGTAGCCTATCGGCTATTTATTTATATGTATCATTTAATGAGAATATGGGCTTCTCTTGGCAACAATATAATTTCTCTTGGACCAAGCTTACTTATGATTTGTATTTATTTGTAATTATATTATTATATTCTGGCCAACCGTGTAATATGAAGAGGTGCGACCTCTCTAACACTTGTATATATACAAGGTCACTTTCATCTCCTTATCATCAAGCAAGTTCAAATTACTTTCATGCAAGTGCGAATTCTTCAAGAGCAGATTGCGAATTCTTCAAAGAGCAGATTGCGAATTCTTCTAAGGCAGTTTATTATTTGTCTTTGCAAGTTCTGAAGATTGGCCTTGTAACTGGCCTCATTGTAAAGCGAATTATTGTCATCACTTATATATATAAGAGAGATCTTTGTTGCTGGGTTTTTCTCTCTCAAGAGGAGGGTTTTCCCAGGGTATCTGCTGTGTTATTGTGTCTGATTTGAATTTAATTTCTGTGCATTTCAATCTGATCATATAATCTAATACAGAAGACATTGCTTAAAGAGAAATGATCAGATTAAATCATTGAATAATTACTAATAAGGATTAATAATTGCTGCAAGCATCATTATTGCATAATTGTATATAATGTATATATAAATAATTAATGCTATTCAACTTACTTCCCTTATTGATTTACCATTCGTCTTCCTTTATTTCATCTGGAGCCAACTTCCCACATATTAAACCTGAGTATATCCTATTAATGTATCTGCTGCTACGGTCAGGAAATACTCCCATTTCTATCTTATTCGTTGTCCCATATATTTGTGCTTGAATCTTCCTAAGATTCGATCTGCTATAATACTCTTGGATAAATCTGCTGATCTCTATTTTGTTATATCAGACTTTCTATTTATTTTCCATATTTTACTTCCAAATCTGAGTATATCATATTAATGCTACTGCTGCTATCTGAATGTAGATTTCCTTCTTTATTTGCTCGCATCTGTCCTTAAATTTCTGCTAAAATATCCTTATCCTAAATGCAGATGTATTCCTTCTACGATATCACACTTGTTCAACCTACCTTCTTCCTCATCAAATGCAAGTCACAAAATACATATATCTCTCTCCATACCTTGATGAAGAGTGACGTCCCTTGCAAAGGATTATATCTTTTCAACCAATTGCATCTCTTGATAAACAAAGCATCTCTTTCTTAATAAATTGCTGCCACTTCAAACTTCTAATCGATATTCATTAAACGCTGCCCATGACTAATACTAAATCACTGCACTTTTAAGCAATCAATCGCTGCCCTTTGTCTTATATGGCTTTTGTCTTATATGGCATTTGTCTTATATAGAATCGCTGGCTTGGAGATTAATCTTTGCTTTTAATCACTGCTCTTTCTATTATTATAAATTCTTGATTGCTGTTTTTTACTAATATTAATATTAATATAATTGCTACTTATGAATTGCTGCCCCTTGTTGATTATGAATTGTTGTTTCTTGCTTAAATAAGAATCGCTGCCTTTAGTATCTTCTTTAATTTGTCTTTGTATTTTGCTATCATCAAAGAACATTCCCTCCATATCGTCGGCACTTCCTTATTGTATTTTATATTAATATATTATATATTTATATTTGTATGTTTCTTATTTAAAATATATTATTATTCTATATATTAGCTATATATATGTTATAATATGATAATTATAATAATATTTAAATTGCTAGTATTTATATTTTAATATTTATAATGTTATATTTGATAATTATAATTATAATAATATTAACTTGCTAATATTCTTTATATTTTTAATGTGTTTTGTTATTTATTTAATTTATTTATTTGTATTTCAATGCTTAATATCTTAGTGTTACAATTTCGGGGGCATGACATTGTACACCCATTTGCAGTGAATGGGTTTCTTCCTTGGTGGAAGATCTGAAAGATTCCAATTTTCATTCTTCATAAGACTCTCATGTTCGGTTTCCATGGTCTTTCCCATTTAGCTTTTTCTTTTTCCTTAGCAAACACCTGTGGCCCATATGCTCCCTGAATATTGGCCATGAGATCAAAGTTGATTGTGTTTGTCTTGCTCTTGCCTCTTGATGATCTACCCTCGATCATTTTATTTACTCGAACATCTCCAATGGTGCTTGCCCACCACTTTTGTCTCCTCTTAGAAGACGTTACATCCAAATCAGCATTGTCATCATGACTTGGGCTTCCTATTTTTGTGTTATTTGGATGCTGATTCAGGTTATCATCAATGAAAATTGGGTCTATTTCCTTGTGCTCCAAATCCCCTCTGTTTGGTGGAGCTTCTTGAAGCTGAATACCTGAATCCTTAGCCACAATAGGCTTGTCTTTGGTAATTTGGAACTCTAGAGATGTTTGGAAAGGCCTTGCTTTCTCATCATCAATCAACTTGTATGCCTTATGATTATCACTGTACATTGTAATCATCAATTTCTTACTTTTGGTCCGCTTTTCATTTGGAATCTAGGCATATGCAGTGGAACTAAAGACTTTAAGATGACTAATTGTTAGTTTCCTCACAAACCATGCTTCCTCAGGGGTCTTATGTTTCACCACCTATGTGGGAGACTTGTTGAGCAAATAAATTTCAGCATTTACCGCCTTAGTTCAAAACCTCTTGGGAACACTTTTCTTCTCCAACATACATCTTGCCATCTCTATTATAGTACGATTCCATCTCTCAACTACTCCATTCTGTCGTGGAATGTAGGGTGTGGTAAACTGTCTTTTGATGCTGTTTTTAGCTCAAAAGTTGCTGAATTCTTTGGAACATAATTCACCTCTATTATCAGATCTAAGAGTGGTTATGGTACAACCTGACTCTTTTTCTACTAATGACTTGAACTTTCGAAATTCATTAAACACCTTGGATTTTAATTTCAGAAAATATACTGACATTTTTCTACTAAAATCATCCACGAACAAAAGAACTTAGTGACTGATGCTGTGTTCATTGGTCCACAAAGATCTACATGAACCAATTGTAGGACTCTCTTGGCTCTCCAAGCTTGTTTGTCATCAAATGGTGTTTTACGCTACTTTCCGACTTGGCAAGCTCCACACACCGTATATGTATTGCTGAAGGGTGGGAATTCCATCTACCAAGTTCTCGTGGGCCAATTGAGAGAGTTAGGACAAATTGAGGTGTCCATATCGTTGATACCAAAGTGTAATAATGGCAGATGCACTCTTGGTCACTAATGCATGTTCCTTGACCTGTCGAGTTTCAACTAATCTATATAGTCCATGATCTTCTATATCAAAAGAAATAGTCTTCTTGGTATCCTTGTCAATGATATTGCATTTGTATTTGTTGGAAATGACATCTGTTGCAAAATTTGACTTACAAAAAGTAGATTGAGCTCCATTCTAGGTACATAGCACACATTCAGAAAAAGTAAAATTTTCCCTTAAGAGGTTACTTGCACAATCCTTCTGTCTTCAATTGTGTACTTTTGACCACCACCAAAGACCACTAAATCAGAGCAAGTATTGTACACTATGAACCAATCTCGCTTGTTGGTGAAGTGACGATGCTCCTGAATTGATGTATCATGTAGATGACTTTGATTGATCTACTGGTCTCTCGGCCATGAAGGCATAGAAAGCTGATGCCTTATCCTCTGAATGCTCTGTGACATGAGCGTTTTGTTGATTCTGTTGAGGTTCTCCCTAGTTGGATTTCTATTCAACCAACCTCTTTTTGCGTTGCTTCTTCATATGACCCAACTTACCACAATAATGACATGCAATGTTTTTCAAATTCTTTGTCGCATCCTCATTGTCACCTTGCCCTTTCTTGTGTGACCATTTACCCATGCCTTTATCTTTGGCTGCAAATGCTTGTTCCACACTTATTTCATTGTTGCTACTGAATTGTTTTTTCCATTTGTCTTACTAAAAGAGATTATTGTGTAGCTCTTCAAACTTCATGCCAACATCTCTAGCAATGATATTGAGTGTCTCAATAAAATGCTCATAAGCACATGGTAAGCTTTTCAACATGATTACCACTATGTCCTTTTCTTCCATCTTCCGGCCAATGGCTGACAATTGATCCTTGATGCCCTTGATCTTGAGAATATACTCCTGCAAGGACAGTTTCTCATCCGTAGTGATACAGAAAAGCATATTCTTCAGTAAGAAGACCCTACCTTTATTTGAAGTCTTATAAAGTTCTCGAAGATGCTTCTAAGTTTCAACTGAAGTCGTACTTGTTTGGACTTCAGGAAGCATGGTATTTGTCACTAATAATATGACCAACATGATTGATTCTCTGTCATGTTCATCTAACTTTTCTTGGTCTTTACCTGCAACCATTGGCCAGGTGGCAGTAACAAGGACAATCTTCTCGAGGCATCTGTACTCAAAGATTGTTGGCATTCGTTGCTTCTAGGTGTTGTAATTTTTGCCAATAAAATGTTGGCTGCCTTCCAACATGATGTTGGGTAAAGAGGTTATCTTCCCTCCCACAACTTGTAATCACAAACTATTGGTTCAAAACCCTTCACAACAAACACCCACAATTTAGTAAAAAAAAAATTGTTAAAAAATTTGAGGAAAGAATCAAACAGGAATTAGTCTACCCTAGCCACTAGATTTAAACCCTTTTTAGCAAAGCCCTAGTTGTTGCAAGCTGTAGCTGTTGTCACATAAACACTAGGTTGCGGCCTATTTCATAAACTATAAAAAATGATAAGCTTGTGGAAAAGGATGCCCTACGTTCTCTTTTTTTCAAAAAAACCTATCAGGTAGGTTTGGAAATTGTGCCAAAAATCCTAAATATTTCAGAAAACAAGCCGTGCGACTATTTTAGTCTAAAAGTCGCAAAAAAGAAGAAAAAACAGCATGTGAAAGTTTAGTTGAAATAGTCATGTGATTTTTATCATAAAAAATTTGACACAAATTTAAGAAATTTATGATGCATATTTATCATAAAAAATTTGACACAAATTTAAGAAATTTATGATGCAAATTTTACTAGAAGCCCTTTGCGATTCTTCACACAAATCTGTTGTCATTTGTATAAAAACCCCTTTGCTATTTTTTACACAAACCCGTTGTGATTTTTATCAAAAACAAACCCACGATTTTTAAAAAAATGGCATGATTTTGACAGCTTCGTACAATTCCATGATTTTAATTGCAAACCCCTTTCACATGATTTTTTAAAAAATTGTCAAAAAATAAAACTGATCTATGCCTTCAAATCAGTACAAATCCCTATGGCATCTTTTGGCTCCTTTCTTTGTAACACTAGCAATCCCACTATCTGTCACTACCAGTAGCAATCCCTAGGACGATTTGATATCATGTATCTTGAAGCTTTAGCTAAGCTCTAGCGATTTGTATAAAAAACCCTTTGCTATTGTTTACACAAACCCGTTGTGATTTTTATCAAAAACAAACCCACGATTTTTAGAAAAATGGCATGATTTTGACAGCTCCGTACAATTCCATGATTTTAATTGCAAACCCCTTTCACATGGTTTTTAAAAATAATTGTCAAAAAATAAAACTGTGATCTATGCCTTTAAATCAGTACAAATCCCTATGGCGTCTTTTGGCTCCTTTCTGTGCAACAGTAGCAATCCCACGATCTGTCACTACCAGTAGCAATCCCTAGGACGATTTGCTATCATGTATCTTGAAGCTTTAGCTAAGCTCTAATACCATATTACAAAAACAACACGCAAAAAGTTAAACCAAAAATGCATAGAAATCAGTTATGAAATAAGGAACAAAAACATCTTTATATAAGGTTACAAATACCTTATTCATGGAGGATAAGATCGATACCTCAGAGGATAAGATTGACAACTAATAGGATAAGATTGACAACTCATAAAGCAAAAAGGTAAAACCTAAAGTCAACATGACTTTATTTAAGAAGATATTTAAAGTCTATCCTGAAAACTAATTGACTGTAGCAATATAAAACATTACTTTAATATAGAAGTTGTGTTCCTACCCCTTCATTTTTTGAGAGAATTCTTCATATGTCTCCTCAATTGAATTGTTTTGTGATTTTGCCTTGTTTAGTATAATTTGATCTCTCTCTATCACATTCAAAATAGGACTATTTTTCAAAATGGTCTCTAGTATTGCAATTTGATCTCTATCAAAATGGTGGGGCCATTCCAAATGCTTTCATTTTCTTCTTTCTTTTGAGTATATCAGATAGTTTTTAACTTTGCCACCTCAAGTCCTTTATGCATAGACCTTTATATCAAGCTCCTCAGTTGACCCAAAGGAGTTGAATTTGTTCAAGTATTGTTCCAAAGCAAAGGTTGTCATGCTCTCTTATAGTCCATCTCATCCTCTTTAATTACTAGACATAACCTCAAAAAATTCCATTGTTTGAACCATATAGAAAGTGCTCTAAAGTGAATAGCCTTTCAGCTTCTTGGCTGTTCAATTACTCATTTTTCTCTTTTCAGAAAATGTTGAACTGCATTACGGTTTGCCCTTTTTTTAAAAAAATTGTTAAATTTTCCCTCTAAATCATGGTGGGTAATTGGCTTTGGCTTATAGTGCCAAAAACAAAAGGGATCTCTTCTGTCAAATTTATCTAGGTCTTACATCTGGCCTTGTTCATGAAATATGATGCACACATAATTGCATCTGGTATAATATTCAATATTACACATCAGCATGCCTTTAAAGAATTTGAACATAGGGCTTTCCTTTGAATGCCCCATTGATTTTCTCGCATCGCTTGACTTCATTCTCATATACAATTTCTCTTTTGTTGAAAATTGTGTTTGACAGTTTTGAAATATAAGGAAAACACATGGTTGAAAATGGTGGTTGCTAGTTTGGAAAGGAAAGGAAAAATCATGTTTCTTTCAATAAATATGCAAAATGATCTTCTCTATAGCTTTGATTTCAAATTGGATGATGTATTTATTAAAATATTAAATGTAATATTAATTGTCATCTTAGCTTTAGTTAGTCGTTTGTTTACATTTATTTATCTTAGTTAGTTTTTAGTAACTTCTATTTACGCTTAAGTTGGTTTTAGCATCTTTCTGTTAATTGCTTTAGTTAACTTCTGTTAACGATGGTTTCTTTTTAGAAACATCGTCTTGTAATTTTCTTTATAAGGAGATTTCATCTCCTTTTGTAATCATGCAATTATGAATATCAATAATCATTTCATGGTATCAGAGCTGAGTCTCAAACTTTTTTGACAATTTTTGAGTAATAAAAATTTGTACCCAGAAAATTAAATTTTTTTGGAAGGTTTTAAAAGTTTTTAGTTGATTTTTTGATTTTTTGTGAAAATCGAAGTTTTTTTTTTGAAGGAGATTTTTGTAGAAGTTTCTGGCAGAATTTTCGTGGGTTTTTTAATGCAGATTTTCATGAGGTTTCTTCTACAAGAAATCACGTTTTTTTTTAAAAGATTCAAATCGCAATTTTTTTGTTGTGTAAAATCGCACGAACTTGTGATGGATTTTTTCAGATTTTTAGAGTTATGGCATGCGACTAGGTGACGGATTTTTTCAGTTCGAAGATTTTTTGAAAGGAAAAGTCGTGGCCGACCTCTGCTCTAAGAAAAATGTGGGTTTTTGTTGAAGGTCTTTTGCGAGCTTTTTATAAACATTTTTTTACTCGTAAATCGCATTTTTTTTCTAAAGTAAAAATCGTGGGTTTTCTTTTGGAGGTTTTCGGCAGCTTCTCTGAAGAAATCGCGTCTTCTATTCATGGCTTCCCTGAAGGTGTTGATATGATCTGGTGTATATTCCTTTTGCACGTGAATCTTTGTGACGAATTTGTGGGGCGATATACAGAAAATTGCGACGGTCTCTTCTCTTTTTTGAGGGTTTGTTTGCTCGCGACTTCTAAAGTTGCAATTTGTTGAGAAATTCATGTATTTACAGCTCACGGTTTTTTGGCTTGCGGCCTTGGTGTTTGTTGTGTAGTTTGTGTCTTCTTTTTGGACGGGTTTTCTCAAAAATTCGTGGGCATTTTATGGGCATTTCACCTAGGGTTTCTGAATCCTGAGTACTTGATTTTTCGGAGTTCATGTGTAGTTTTGATAGTTTTTTGACGGGCTTTTACTGATAAAACTTGTGATTTCATGGTAGCTTGAAGGGTTGAATTTTGAGCCGGTTTTTGACATAATTTTTCTGGGAAAAATAAAAATTTCTACAAAGAGTTTTTCGAAATTTTTTCTGAAAAAATTTGCTAAAAGAGTTTTTGAAAAATTTTCTATAAAATTTTGCATTTTTTTGAGGGTATTTTATGAAAAAATCTTAATTTTTTAGAGTTTTCGAAGGTTTTTTTGAAAAATCTTGTAGTTTTTGAGCCTCTTTTTAGATGATTTTTTGAAAAATCGTGCTTTGTTCCATCTGATTGTCCAGGGTTTGTGTCAGCTGATCACATAGTTACCTCGTTTTTCGTGCATTGGAAAACAGGAGGGATGGTGTCTTTGTCCAATTTTATGTTGGAAAACACACAGAGGTTCAATGGAAAGAATTACAACACGTGGAGGCAGAGGATGCTTACCATCTTTGAGTATCGGTGTCTGGATGCGCTTGTTCTAGGTATAGAAATTCGTGCCACCTCTGTTGGGAAGGGTCAGGACAAGTATGATCGAGGTAATAGGGAGGCAATTATGCTTCTAAAATTATCTGTCACCGATGAGATGTTATAGAAATACCATCTAGTAAGTTTGTTGCGGAGATCTGGAAGCATCTAAAAGATCTTCATGAGACCTCAGACAATGGGAGGGCTTTCTTCCTGAAGAAGATGCTGTTCTCTATTATGATGGATGACCAAGTGTCTTTGCAGGAGCATTTGATGAAGATCAAAGATATTTGCGACCAACTGGAGGCCATTGGTTGTAAGATGGAAGAGAGGATATGGTGGTAATTACTTTGAAAAGTTTGCCACGTTCTTATGAGCACTTCATCGAAACGCTCAACATTACATCCACCAATGTTGACTTGAAGTTTGATGAACTGTGCAACAAGCTTTTGCAGCAGGATAGGTGGAGGAAGCAGTTTGGGAGCAACAGTGAGTCTCCTAGTGTTGAACAAGCATTTACTGCCAAGGACGTTGGCAAAGGCAAGTCCACTCAGCAGAAAGGAGAAGGCGTTTCGGAGGAGGGCTCCAAGAAGTCTATTACTGGCCATTATTGTGGGAAGATTGGTCATATCTAGAAGTTTTGTAGAAAGCGGTTGGCTGATGAGAAGGCCAACTAGGAAGTGTCTCAGCAAAGTGCTCAAGTGGAGGAGTATACTGAGAAGTAGTCTGCATAGTATGCATTTTGATGAGCAACACACCATCTGAATATGGGTAGACTTAGTTAATATTAATGGTCATCTTAGCTTTAGTTAGTCGTCTGTTTACGTTTAGTTATCTTAGTTTTTAGTAACTTCCGTTTACGCTTTAGTTGGTTTTAGAATCTTGCTGTTATTTGCTTTAGTTAGCTTCTGTTAACGATGGTTTCTTTTTAGAAACGTTGTCTTGTAATTTTCTTTATAAGGAGATTTCATCTCTTGTTGTAATCATGCAATTATGAATATCAATAATCATTTCAGTATTCCATTGACCAATGGAAGCAGATTATTCTCTAGAACGGTTACATATTCAATATTTTTTGAGGAAAAGTACATGCATGTTTATTCACCGAATTGATTTTATATTTCTCATGCATATGCTAGTGAAAATTGGCGATATGAAGAATCATTGGTAATAGTGTGAATATTTAGTTCTCCACTATAATATCAATGTGGGAATTTGATTATTAACACCATAGAAATGAAATAAAAATATACTATACTGTATAAACTTGATGAAGGATATAGAGACCCAAAAATGGACCTTACTCAATGTTGTTCTGTATGCATGTCATTTTCTTTTATTCTTTTTTTTTTATTTCATAGCGAATTAGAAACCAATTCCAAGGTTAATAGTGGCCCTAACATGTTTATCACAAAAAGCCCTTTGTTATTTTCTGTTTTTGAGTTCACTTTTTTGACATGAGGAGTTAGAAACTATTGAAGTTATTTTTCACTCCAACATGTGAAATAAATAATGGAATAATTATTATGAAAAATATAACACACAAAATGATTACCAACGATCCATCTTCTACAAGTTGCCCGATGAAATGACAATGAAGCTCCACATGTTTGGTATGCTTGTGGAAGACTGGATTCTTGGCAAGATTTAGCACCCCTTGATTGTCACAAAACAAGGGTGAAGGCTTTGCTTGAGACATTTTCATGTCTAAAAGCATCTTTCAAAGCCATATTGCCTCACACATTGCTTGTACTAATTTTTGATACTCTACTTTTGTTGAGGAAAGAGCTACTGCTTGCTGGTCCATGTGATTGCACCCATGCCAAGGTTGAAAACATATCCAAAAGTGGATTTTCTGTCATCAATGAAACTTGCTCAAATTGAATTTGTGAACCCAACTAGCCTAGGATCTTTGCTTTTGTTGTACAAAATGCCAAAATCAAGTGTCCCTTTCACATATCTCAACACCTGCTTCATTGCAATCCAATGTTCTGCCTTTGGTGTCATGAATTTGGAAATGAAACTTATATCATAGCTCAAATTGGGTCTAGTGGCTATAAGATAGATAAGGCTGCCCAGTAGTTGCTTGAATGCTGACTCATTTATTACATTTGAGTTTGTTTTGGCTGAAAGCTTCAACCCTTTCTCCATAGGTGTGGACGAGATTTTGTAATTTGTCATTCTAAACTTGTCGAGCAAACTCTTGGCATATTTAGATTGAGAAATAAAAATACCACCACCTATCTGCCAAACTTCTACCCCTAGGTAGTAATGTAGGAAGCCTAAATTAGTCATGTCAAAAGCCTTACTCAAATTACATTTGATTTGTTCAATCAAACGTGCCTCACTACTTGTAATGATGATATCGTCTACTTTAGTGATGAGGAGAATGATCTCATTGCCTACACTTTTGAATTACATATTTGGACTCGAAGGACTTCTCTGGAATCCTTGTTCAACCAAATTCCTATCAATTTTAATGTACCATGCCCTTGGTGCTAGCTTCAAGCCATATAGAGCTTTCATTAGTCTGCATACTTGATGCTCCTTTCATCCAACTTGAAAACCCTAAGGTTGAGACTTGTACACTTCTTCCTCTCTAAGTTGCCATTGAGGAAGACACTCTTTACATCCATTTGATGGCCTTTCTAACCAAACTATGCTGCCATGGCCAGAACTAAATAGATGGTGCTCATCTTTGTTGTAGGAGCAAAGGTCTCCTCATAGTCAATGCCTTATCTTTATGAGAACCCTTTTGTGACCAACGATGCTTTGTACTTGTCAAGTCAACCATCAACTTTGTAATTGACTTTGTACACCTTTTTGCAGCCAATGGGTTTCTTCCCTAGTGGAAGATGTGAAAGAAACTAAGTACTATTTTCAAAAGACCCTTATGTTTGGTTTCAATGGATTTTTCCCTTTAGGTTTTCCTTTTTCCTTCGCAAATTCTTAGGGCTCATAAACTTCCCAAAGACTAGCTATAAGAGAAAAGTTAACTATGTTCTTGTTCTTACCTCTTGATGGTTTGCCTTCAATCATTTCATAACTATGTTCTTGTGCTTACCGCTTGATGATCTGCCTTCAATCATTTCATCATCACGAACATCTCAAATGGTGCTTTCCCACCACTTTGGTATCTTCCTGGAAGTCTCTTTTGCGAAATCAATGTTGTCATGATGACTTGGGCTCATTGTTTCTATGTCATTTGGATGTGTTGGCGTAACAACTAACACCTCTGGAGTAAAAGTTGTTATGAACAGCCTATGCACACTACGCAATGAGTGCTCTTCAAATTAGGAGGGGAAGCTCCCTCGTTGTGCTTTGACAAAAATACTTGCAAAGGGAAATAAGCTAAACTATGTCCTGTCTTTTTGTTTCAGCTGTAGAGGCACAAGACTTTCTTGAAAGAACTTATACGTTGCAGCTGAGTTTTTTTGGTTTTGCAGATCTACTAACTACAACTAAACTTAATCTATCGAATCTCCTCAGGAAAACAGAGCAAGAGGAAACGGAGCAAGGTTTGACTAACTGACGATAAACGAGTTTAGATTCTCTACTTGAAGGCAAGGTGGCGCAACTATCATCTCAATCTAAACAAGCTTATTGGGCACAAAACAGATTTAAGAATTTACCATGACAATCTTATGAAACCCTATGTGGCATAACACTTGATCAAAATGGTAAAGACTTCACCAAACAGCTTTATCACCACAATCTCACAAAACCCTATGTGGCATAACCCTTGATTATAATGATAAAGATTCACAAAACAGATTTATCACCGTAATTTCTCGAAACCCTGTGTGGCATAACGATTGATCACAATGGTAAATATACATAAAACAGATTTATCATCTCAATCTCTTGAAACCCTATGTGGCATAACAATTGACCTCAATGGTAAATATGCACAAAACAGATTTATCTAAACTATGGAAAGAATTCACCATTACAATCTCTTGAAACCCTATGTGGCATAACAATTAATCGTAATAGCGAAGACACATGAACAAATACCAAAAGAGCAATATTGAGGGCAAGGTAGGCGCAGCATATATTTCTCTCTCAAGCAAAAGTTATTTACAAATGAGCAAAAGCTCTTATTTATATACATCAAGGTGTAGGGAACCCTAAAATCACCTTGAGTCATCTACAGTTCTTGCAATGCATGCAAGTTTTGCTGCTAAGCCCTAATGAAGTGAACTATACAGTCAATTGGGAAACTACCATCAGTTAACTGAAACATCTAATCTAAAAATGGACAATTGTGCGAGCATGCACGTCCTTATTGAAAGCGAGTTAACTGGAAGACTACCATCAGTTAACGAAAAAACCCTAAAAGAAACTCCAAGTAAATAAGGCGAATCTCAGAATAGATATGCATGTGATGACAACATCGAGTTAACTTGAAAGGGTAACACCAAGTTCAACTCGTGTGCGTAATGTCTATCCTGAGAGGTGGGAACTGAAGTTTACTATGTGTGATCTCGAGCAACCAATCCCTCAACGAGATTGTTAACTGTATCACTATCTGGAGCTATGAGACTCTGTCGAAGGACACTATGTCGATGTAGCATATCCTCACCAGCTGTGATCTGAGACTGAAGTTCGCCCCTACTCCTCGTTGCCTCGTCGAACAATGCTGACATGACTGTAAGCTGAGTAATCTTACAGCCAACTGTCTCCCCACTGAAAATGGTATGAATGAGTGCTTGGAGTTCTGACTGAACATCGGTAAGCTCCACGTAGGCACCACCCTCGATCTGGTAACAACACAGTAAGCGAGATACTAGAGTCCTCACAAACCGGAGTGCACTAGTGACGTGCTCTCTACTCTCAGCCAACTCTGATGCCAAAGTGTCCTCTATCTTTGCCCTGAAAACCAATTGTGTCTTCCAAGAGTAGATAGCTTCTCTGTCCTTTGCATCTGTGACTGTATCATAAGCCACACTCAGGTGAGCAATCATAATCTCATCTCTGGGTTTGTTAATTGCCATATCCCGTTCCTCATCCTGAAGACGAATACAGAGCTCTCATGCATTGTACCGCAATTGATATAACTCTGTAAGCATAGCATGGCCTCTAGCAACGAACTCTTCTTCCCATTCCTCCAAACGCTTGCCATATGCAACTAAGTGATTAAGTTGACTTTGCTCTGTTGGAGGCTCAAGCATCGGTGGGAGTGTGTTAATGGCATCGGGTCTATGAACAAGGCTAGAAATATACTGACGAAGCTGTCTGATTTCAGCCTTGAGGGCTGCCTTATCTTCTCCGTCCTTCAGTATTCTATCCCTGGCACTGTCTGTAGCAATTTGTAGAAGATCAACCTGAGTCTGGCGTGTGCTGCGACCAAGGTTGACTGTGATAACCTCGAAATCCTGAGATTCTAATTCAGCCAAGTTCTTCCCCTGTGGAGGTATAGCAGTCTCAATGACGATCTCCATGTCAGTGTTTCTCTCTACGTGAACCATGTTTTTGACTCTCTTATCTGGCGCATCCTGGTAAATGTCATCGAAATCAGAATGATTAAGAACATAAGATGGCTGCCTCCTCTTCCTTCCTAGCTGGGCTTCAATCCAAGACTGGTCTCGGCTAATGCTACTAGAAGGGTCTGCACTAGCGACAGGAGGTACCGATGAGAGTGAGTGTGTAGAAGACCCACTGCGAGGTGGAGAGTCTAAATCCAATTCAATGTGAATTGGGGTAGGTGACGGCTCTGAAACTGGTGTAGGAACTTGAGGCTGGACCTCAGGTACTGGCGGGCTGAACTAACCTCTGAACTGGCTCTGTGAAAGGCTGTCTGTCAGGCTCCGTGTGTGTAACAGTGGCAAGCGCCTTGCCCTTTGAATTGTTTGGCGCTTGTACTTTCTTAGGAGGGTTACTCCTCTTCTTTTGTTTTGGTTTTGACGAGGAAGGTAGCGAAGGATTCACCACTACTTGGCGGCTCTGCTCTGGGCACACTTACCCTCCTTGTCTTCTTGCTGTCGAGGTAAAGTATACTGTTCTGAATAACTCAACTTGACCTCTCCTTGACCGTTGCATATTCTTTGGCGTACCAATCAACTGCTGGCAACGGTTGTGTATCGACCTGCTCTCTGAAAAATTGAGGAAGAACCTCTCCCTCATCATCTGATAGACCTCCCACATCTTCTGACAAGAAAACGGAAATCTGTGGAAGAGAGAAGCGGCCGTAACTGCGTTTGCGAACCTCGAAGTCATCTGCGCAATTTGCCCAGTAATCCTCCATAGAAGGCTCGTGATATGTACCTCCAGTGAGGCGAGTTGTATAATGACCTAAAAGGTCATAGGCACGTGCTTCGACAAGATACTTAAGATGATACTTCTCAAGCGCTTGTCCTGCGATTTTGGCATCAATTGCCGACTTGCACCAATACATTCCAAACTGAAAAGGAAAGTTGAGAGATGGTCTGTGCCTGCGGCGTAGAAGACGATGAACGTCATGCATCTGTCTCAGGAACTCCTGAAAGATAGTCTTATCCGAAGGATAATGTGGAAGCATAGCTGGATTTCCTGTGAAGCCGTATACTCGGATGTAGGTGTATGTTGGGAACTGAATAAACCAATCTGCCCATCCATCCATCGCTGCCCTAGCAACTGCCGAGATACTGAACGTGCAACTCCCGGTCCAAATTCCTCACTGTAAAGTCAAAAAGCCTCGTGAACACGCTTGAAATGACGTTCACTCTGTGAACTCAAGCTGATCATATCTTGATAAACCTTGAGCGGTGAGAATGCCCACGGTGTTAAGTCCTCGAGGCCTGACCGATAAGCGATCAAGTACCGCGAGATAGGAACACATGTGAAACTCATGGGCAACTAGGAAACCGGTGATCTGCCTGTGGAGAATATCGTGATGAAGGATGCCCAGTCATAATGCTCCTGCCTAGAAATGATGCGACCAATAATGTAATACATCCAAGGCTGAAAAACATTCGCATGTGCTTGACCTGAGACACGATTCAGAAGTGTGATTAGAATCGCGTACTCATCCTTGTATTCACCACGACCCACATTGTTTGGCAATTTGTTCTTTGCTTGTTTTAACCATCTTTCTGCCATCTTCTTCTGACATTTATCCACATCAGCATCAAATGCCTGCTCACACTGCTCCATAGAAATAACCAAACTGTTCTGTGCTGAGGAATGCCAAAACTCCTCTCAATGTCCAAAGGTTTGAGACTGCAAATGATCCGTCCGTCAATTGACGCTATCTCACGAGTAGTAGGATTGTAATGCTTAATGCAAGCCATCACAAACTCAACACAGTGAACGGAGATAGGTATGGAAGCGGCCTCTAGTAAACCAGACTGCTCAATATTCTGAATGATTGAACTTCTGATCTTGACAGGATCTAGCACTGCTTCTGGCAACACTTTGTGAAGGTCTGTCTCAACCAACCTACGGAAGTCATGAGTAAGGACGGTTTTGGTCCTGTATTTGAGTGAGTGAACTGCATTCTGAAAAACTTGCCTGTTGACTGTGAACTTGACTATATTCTGACAAGATTTCTGGAATCTAAAAATAGCCTGCGAGAGTTAAAAAATAGCCTTTCGAAGAATTATTTTCAGTGAAAAATCCGAAATATGGGTTTTGTCCAGAAAAGAATTCTAAGACAACCTAGAACGTCAGATTTGCGAAAATTCAACTTCTACTCGATTGTACAAAGATTTTTCAGTTGAGAAAATTAGTAACTCAAGAACGAATGTTCTAAAGTTAAAAATTACTGAAAAATCAAACGCACGTTTCTAACTCGAGGAAATTATATGAGAATGATCCAGATACTGAGACTTGCCAAATTCGCCAATTTCAGGAACATGCAATTTGTATTTTGAGAGAAATCTGAGATTAAAGGATGAAAAAGACGTTTTTATGATGCCTTCTTCTGTGAAAATCGCCTTAGATTTCTTCAAATCACTGATAATTGTGAACTTTGATCTGCAAAAAGATTTGTTAGGTAAAATCGCCTCTGGAAATTGATGTGAATTTTGCCTTTGAACTGGAAGAATTCGCCTTGTTTTGAAAACCATGAATTTCCTCTCTTGAAATTTGCGCCTTTATGAAGAAATTCGAATTTCCTTTTGAAGAAAATACAAATTTATATTGAATTTGAGGATTCGCCTTTGAATATGAAATTCGCCTTTGAAGAATTAAGGAATTGCGAATTGCTATTGAATAAATACGCCTTTGAGAATTAAGGAATTTGCGAATTGCTTTGAAGTTATGAATTGCTCTGAAGATGTGCGCCTTTTTCCTTCTTGAAGAAATACAAATTTGCTTGAAGCTTGCTTTGAAAATTAATAAAATTCGATTTCCCTTTGAAAAATATGAACTTGCTTTGAAAAATACGAACTTCTCTTAAGATTGGATCTTTCTCTTGAGAAATGCGAATTATTGAAAGCTCTATGAATAATAATGAAGATGGCGGCATGTTAAATAAGAAGAAATTTGCACCAATTTGATAACTGCAAGAATTCAAAACCCTGACCAGAATAGAAGTCCTCTGATTGGTTGCCTTTCAGTTGCACTGCCACTGACTGGAAGTTCAAATTTGAAATAAATAATAAAATATTTATTATCATGCAATTAGCAAGGCGTCCAAAAATAGAAAATCGCCATCTATAAATAAGCATATTTTGAACTTCAGTTGACAACCCGGATGAAGCCTTGAGATTCATCGTGAGACTTCAACGATTCCGAAAAGTCATCTCTTGAGCTCATAGGCGTCCATTTGCTCAAGATACTTCACTTTTTATTAACTCTCTATTTTATAGCTGACAACACTATCACGACTGGCCAACTTCGACACTGATTTCCGGATGACCGGGTGATGCTGAGATTGTTCTAAGATATTCATCGGAAAGCCTGCTGAACAAGGAAGAAATTTCTGCTGGGAGACACTACTGCAAAATCCATCGTTTAACCCCTTGAAAAATTAGGCGCCTCTGATTAAATTGCTTCTACAGGTTCCAGACTTAGCCATTTCTTAAACTGCCATCTGACACTTCAAACAGTTGCCGACAGTGAACGGTGAACCCTGCTGACAGGAAACGAAGCTCACTGCGTAATTGGAGATATTCTGCATCCAACGACTGTATGCACGACACCTGAAAGCTGTGTTAAGGGCCTCAAAAGTAAAAGCGCACCTGGCTCTTAGTTGCACTGATGTCATTTTGCGAAAGTTGAACTTTCATCCAAGTACCCTACTTTGACTCCGATATCCGAGGATTACGATTCGAGCACTATCGTTTTAACAGGAAGGGCCCACAAGAGAAGTCTCGGAGGTGACGAGGCAAGAAAACTGCTTCTAAGACCTCAAAAACTCCAGTGCGTATTTTAATTAAAATTACCGCTCCAGACTTGGCCATTTTCGGATATCTTCACTTTGCAGTATTACACTAAAGACCTCGCGCGTCGGCGTTTGCCAAATCCGAAGGCGGCTAGGCTCGTTGGATAGATAAAATGATTACGCTCAATAGTCGTGAAGACTTCGAAGAGCTCATCGTGAGCCTAAAGGCTAGAAGCCTCACGATGGAAATACACGAAAATCGTTTTTTGGTCCGCCCGTGAAATTACGTGCTTGGTAGAATCTCTGCCACGACCACCTGGAACGTTGGATTGACAAGCAGAATGGTGCATCGCGGAGCTAAGCTAGAGTATTACTGATGTCGGAAGACTCTGTTTGCAAATTTCGCCATCTGGAGGGTCCTTTAAACTAGCGCCCCTGGGCTGTACTTGCACTGGGAACAAACGGAGAAGCTAAGAAACGTGAAAACTCCATTTTAAGCTGATCTTCGGATGACTGCCGCCGGAGTTCTGAAACTCGGATGACTGTGTTTGATATCTCGTCGGATAAGCAGACTAGTTGTGAACAAATTGACTATATCCGCCATCGAAAATGCCAAGATTTACCCCCTCTTTAAGATGGGCGCCCTTAGGCTAGAGGCGCGCTTTTGCCTGAAAAAGACAAATTTCTCGCATCTGGAAATTTAAGGATTTCTACTTCTGTCGCTGTTTGCCGGAGCTGTGAGTCTCGGAATACTTCGCTGGATAGTTCGACGGATAGCCAGACTGATTCTGAAGAGATTGATTGGATGCTTGAACATTTTAAACAAGATCTTGACCTTCAGTAAGCTGGGCGGCCCTGAGCTATACTTGCACTTTTTGACTTTTCCTTTGAAAAATCTTCATGATTTGACCATTAAAAACTCCGTTTCGATCATCGAAATGACCGTGTGCAATGTGAAATGCTGTCATGAGATGCTCCTCCATCGTGAAAGGCTCCATTCTGAGTCTCTGCTTCAGGTTCTGATCAATAAAACTGACTTTGACTGACAAACTATTGACAAAAACTCCATGCTTGATATTGCCCAAAACTGTATTCTACAACATTTTAGCAAGGTTTAGTCTTTTTAATGCAAAATGCCTTGATGAAGCAAAAAATTTGGTTTGGGTACAACAGGATGCTGATCCAAGTTATCATTAAGAAAATATTTTGGTACTATTACTTGCTTGGGAGACTCTTCATGCTCAAAATCCTCCTCCCCTTTAGGTGAAGCTTCGTGAAGCTTAATACCTAAATCCTTAGCTACAACAACCATTCTTTGGTAATTTTGAACTCTTGAGAGAGTTGAAAGGGCCTAGTTTTCTCATCAATTACAACATCTCTACTTAAATTCAAGTGGTAAATGTCCACATCAATCAACCGATAGGTTTTATGATTGTCACTGTACCCTGTAAGCATTAGTTTCTTACTCTTAGAGTCCAATTTGGTTCTCTTTGCATTTGGATTCTAGACATATGCAGTAGAACTGAAGACCTTAAGATGAGTCACTTTTGGTTTCCTCCCAGACCAAGCTTCCTTTGGGGTCTTCTCCTTCACTGCCTGTGTCAGAGATCTGTTGAGAAGATAAATTGTAGTGTAAATTGCCTCAGCCCAAAGTTGCTTGGGAACACTCCTATTCTCTAGCATACACCGGGCCATCTCCGTAATAGTACGATTCCTTCTCTCAACTACTCCAATCTACTGTGGAGTATAGGGTGTTGTGTATTGACGTTTTATATCGTGTTTAGCACAAAAATTATTGAATTCATTTGAACAAAATTCTCCTCCATTATTAGACCTAAGAGTGATTATTGGACAACCAAACACTTTTTTTGCTAATGCTTTGAACTTTTGAAATACCTTAAACACATTTGATTTTAACTTCAAGAAATACACCCACATTTTCATATTGAAAGCATCAACAAATGAAAGAAAGTACCTAGAACCAATGACCATTGCCGTATTCATTGGTCCACAAATGTTTGCATGAATCAATTGTAGGACTCTTGAGGCTCTCCAAGCCTATCCATCTGGAAAAGTAGTTCTGTGTTGCTTCTTTGCTTGGCAAGCTTCACAAACACCTTGTATCTACTGTTGGACGTCAGGTAGTCCTTCTACTAGATTTTGTCATGCCAACTAAGTGAGGTAGGTTAAGTTGAGGTGCCCATACCCTTGATGGCAAAGTGTACTGATATGTGATGCACTCATGGCTGCCAATGCATGCTTCTAAACTTGTCCAATATCAAGAAGCTGATACAAACCATGATCTTTGATACCAACAACAATGATTTTCTTGGATTCCTTGTCAACTATATAGTATATAGCATTTGTGTTTGCTAAATATGACATCAAAATTGGGACCATAGTTTTTCAAAAACTCGCCTAAAACTCGCAGGAAAAACTCGCCGATTTTTGTGAAAAACTCGCCGACTTTTGTGAAAAACTTGCCGACTTTTTTGAAAAACTTGCCGACTTTTGGGTCACAAATGCTATGGACTACAATGATTGGATAGGGCGAGGGGAGCAACCTCCATTGTTTACTAAAGATGAGATTTATGATTTAGAGCGACAGGCAATGGAGGAGGGTGGATTTGCATTCTCATTGGACAACCTTGAGGATGACCCTGAGGAGGAGTCATTGCCAGTGCCACCACCACCAGCTGCAGGAGGATCTACATCCAGGATGGAGGTTGAGGAGCCACAGGCACAGCAGGAGTAGACTCCTACAATTAGACCCTCTTCCAGTCCCTTACTGAGATCTAGACATGGGAAGAGGAAGATGTGATTCATGTGAATTTGTAAAAATTGAAATATATTAATGTTTATGTAGTATTTACTTTCAGTTTTACAAAAACAATTTGCTATTTTCATTTTGTTTCAGACTATTATCATATCAACGCATTGAGCACTCAACATTCCACATGAGGATGCCATTTTGTATCCAATTTTCTTTCATATCAATCAAATACTGCTTGTTTCTTATATGTACTCATTTATTGACTCATTGGATGCATCTTATCTTTGAATTTTGCAAAAAAAAAGCGTTTTTAGTGAAGTTTAAGCAATTTTTTAATTTGCCGAGTTTTTTGCCGAGTTTTTGCCGAGTTTTTGCTGAGTTTTTGCCGAGTCGAGTTTTTCGGGCTTGCCAAGTACTTGCAATTGGCGAGTTTTCCAACTATGATTGGGACAATGGTGCATAATTTGATTCACTAAGAGCAAATTGAGCTTCATTCCTGAGACATAGTACAGTTTGAGAAAAAGTAATTTTTTTCCTCCATTAGTGGTTTGCACTTTGCACATTCCCTCTGCCAACAATTGTGTACTTCTCACCACCACTGAAGATCATTAAATCTAAGCAAGTTGTGTACTTTGTGAACCAATCTTTCATTTGGGTGAAAATGTCAAGATGCTCCAAAATCTATGTAACACGCAAATGACTTTGACTGATTTGCTGCTTGTTTGTCCATGAAGGCATATAAGGCTGACTCCTTCTGAGAATGCTTTGTGACATGAGTCTTTGATGGAGACCCTCTCAAGTTGGATTTCTTTTTAGCCAACGTCTTTTTGCAGTGCTTCTTCATGTGACCAAGTTTACCACAATAGTGATGTGATATTTTTCAGATTCTTTGAAGTATCTTCATTATTCCCTTGACTTTTCTTTTGAGGCCACTTATCTTTGCCCTCATCCTTGGCTGCAAAGCCTTGTTGCACACTTTGTGTGAAATAACCCCCCTTAGTTTTTTTTTGAAATTTTCCACACAACAATGTACCCGTTAAGGTTAGCCCAATAATCAAACTAGTTGAAAGGGAACCCTCCACTTATTTGATCATCGAGATCCCGATGTGGGCGAGGTGAGAGCATTCGGTGTAAGGGGATCCTTAGCAAATAACTGAAATTACAATGGTGGAAATAAAAGTGTAGGCGGTGAACCGACCACGAATTCCACTCTACCACTTATTCAGTGGGGGGAAATTATTACAATTATTTAAACTTAAAACTCAACCACTTATTCAATGGGAGTAAGCAAAACTTAAATAAAGAAAACTCGACCACTTATTCAGCGGGAGTATGAAATACAAAATGAAATATGCCGAAGATAAAGAGGCTGATTCAGTACTATTGAAACCAGCAATTACAATATGCTTTTTACAATGATTTATCAATGAAATTTGCTCCCACTTTGATACAATAATTACACAATATTCCTTAATACAAATATGAGATAGAACATGAAAGAAATATTGTATAAAGCTGGAATAACCAGGTCTGATAAGAAAAACCAGCAAACTAAGACTCAGACCAGCAAGCTATGATCACATTGAAATGCTCAAAACTTCTACCAACATTCGTTAAATCAAACGAAACTGAAAGCACACCTTCTCTAATGCTAGGCAACCAAGAAAACATTAATTAACTAGGCACAAACACATCAAAATTGCCCGACACGGAAACCAAGGCAGCCAAGGCAAGGGACAGCCTATGAAGGAGGTCGACCTTGCATTAAAATTCAACCCTTCAATGATAAAATCTGGAAATTAACATAAAGGGGCGCTTTGAGCATGAGAACACATAGGACGAATACCCAAAATGATATAAAATTTGCACAAGCAGCTATGAATGAAAAACACTTTCAGCCTTACATGAACCAGCAACTTGTAAACTGACAAAATCATCCAAAAACTCTTAACAATGATGCTTAATCTGCAATCTTTGAATGAGAAGCAGTCTCATATCCAGCTAGGTGTTATCTTTCAAACACGAAACTGAATGCTTGCTAAGAGGTATGCATTTCTCGAAGCCATAAGCCTGAAACCAATTTGGCAACAATTCGATATGATAAGCAATGGATGCCAAATGAATGAGCAAAGGCCTGCTTATATAGAACTTGAGGTGACTCTTCAGCTTCCATCATTTCCCTCCAAAAAGGGACGCCCAACTTCTTTTTGCAATAATTTAATTTTTAAAACACTTAATTCCTCATCCTAGGCATCCAAGTCTCAAGGGGACCAAAAATACATTTAAAATATTAAAATTCTTCTCAATGAGGCGTCCACCCTCAAGAACCACATTTTAAAACAACTTTAAGTCATATCAGTAGGCTAAGGGGGCCAATATGAAAATATAACATTAATGACTTAAAATAATTCTTTTCTCCAAAAATGCACCTTAGAAAGCCAAATCCAAAAATAGTCAACTGCCCTGTCTGAAGTAGAAGAGCACACTAAATTGTTGCCAACCCGAGCACTGCCATAAATGGAACTTACTAAAAATAGTAAATTCAGAAAATTTGCCCACTGCTTTTGCATGTCATATCATTGCGAAGCTCTCGGAAAACCCAGAAAGAATCCGCAAACCAAATTCTAAAACTCCAACATGCAAACCCCCGAAAATGCCAAAAACCTCCACACAATTGGAAACTCTAATTTTACCTCCGACGAGCCTACGGGCCTTCGGAATAGGTTGACGGGCCACTGCATTGCTTACTGCTGAGAAGGGGACATTACACAGTGTATCATTGTTGCTACCAAACTACTTCTTCCATTTGTCCTGCTGCAAGAGCTTTTCGTGCAGCTCTTAAAACTTCATGTCAGTATTGGTAAATGTGATGTTAAGTGTCTCAATAAAGTGTTCATATTGCCGAGGTAAGATTTTCAGCATTATAACCACCATATCTTCTTCCGTCTTGAGACCTATAGCTAACAATTGATCGCAAATGTCTTTGATCTTCATCAAATGCTCCTGCAAAGACATCTTCTCATCCATCATGATTGAGAAAAAACATATTTTTCTGGAAGGCCTTGCCTTTATTTGACATCTTGTGTAGATCTAATAGGTGCTTCCAAATATCCGTAGAGGTTTTGCCTATTTGAACCTCTAGAAGCATTTCATTTGTCATTTATAACTTGATCAACATGACAACTTCTTGATCATGCTCATGAAACTTGTTTGAGTCTTTACCCTCAACTGCTAGCCAAGTGCCCTCGGGCCAACTCTAGTTAGCAAAATAAAACCCATGATTTTGATCTCATAGGTGCTTGCAAATCTCCGTAGAGGTTTTGCCTATTTTAACCTCTAGAAGCATTTCATTTGTCACTTATAACTTGATCAACATGACAACTTCTTGATCACGCTCATGAAACTTGTTCAGGTCTTTACCCTCAACCGCTAGCCGAGTGTCCTCGGGCCAACCCTAGCCAGCAAAATAAAACCCATGATTTTATTAAAAAAATGGCCAAAAACTTGTATACAAAGTTTCACCCTAGCTGCCTTGAAGGAAGACAATTTTTTTTAAAACTCTAGGTGGTACAATCACGATTTTGTAAAAAAATTGGCAAGAAGAAAAAGCAGAAAATCACCACAATTTTTGAAAAAATCGTTAAAAAGTTGTTCTAAACTACACTAGAAACCTATGCTCCACAGGGACACGTCCCTTGAGTTTTTATGCCATTTCCCGTACCAGGTACGAAACGGGGTCGTGGGGACGGCTAGGAAACATCCCCTAGCCGTCCCCGTTTGCCCTCCAAGTACCCAGTACTTCCAGGGGACTTTTGGCAAAAGGCAGGGGACGTAGGGTACTTCTAGAAGTACCCGAATCTTCCCAGCCGTCCCTCATCCGTACCGGGTACTTCTAGAAGTACCCAATGGCCCAGCAGCAAAAAAAACACACTTTTATAAAAAATTAAAGTTTTTTAAAATGAAAAAAAGGCATGGGTGGGCCCACGAGGGACGCCCCATGCCACTTAACCTAATTTATGTCTTATATAAGCCCTAAAATGAGAAAAAGCAACTCATTTTTACATTTGGCTTGTGAAGTGAAGGAGAGCAAAAGAAGAGCAGTTGAGTGAAGGATCCCCAGACTAGTCAGTATCGTTAGACTCTAGCCTTACGTTGGGATGTTAATCCCAAAGATGCTATGTAGATTGAGGAGAATGCACATGAGGGATTGGTTGGGGTTCCATTGGTTGAGGCAGATCCTTCTATTGACATGGACACTGACACTAACTTAGACTCGAGCTTTGATGGCGAGGGCGATGCTGGTTTGGACCTACCTTCTGTTGATTAGAGACCTTGGACAGCGATATATTTTCTTAGTTTTATGTTTAGCATGTCATTTCATAGTTGAGACTTGGAGCCTTTGGGCACTTTGGTTATAATTATTAGACTTTTATATGATATGTGTGCACATTGATAATGAAAAGCATTTGAATTTTGTTAATTTGTTTGTCGATTCTCATGTGAAATCTCAATTCAAGTCTAATGATATGTATTAAGCTTATACAAATGTCTAGAATGAATGCTTTATCAATGTTATGCTATGAACATTTGAAATTTCTGTATATTTTTAAAAAATTCCCTATTTTTTAATCAACCTTCCCTTGTCGTCCCCTAAAAAATGACCCAAAAGTACCCCTATACCGAAAACTCGTCCCGCTGTACCGGGTACTCCTTGTCCCTGAAACCCCGCAGAGCATAGCGTAGAAATCCTAGTTGGCGCCAAAGACCCACACTTTTTTTTGGAAAAATCACCAAAAAGAGTCAAAAAAACGTGTTGTGATTTGCCAACGAACTCAAAAAACCCTTGGCATGATTTTTGAGTAAAAACTTGATGCAATTTTCAAATAAATAACTTGCGATTTGATAGAAGAAATCCACAATTTTTGAGAGAAAAATGTTAATGTTTATATTACAGCTTCAGTCATATTTTTCCAGCCTATCAATTGTTCTTGATTGAATAAATTAAATAATAGCAAATGAGGCTATTTAATTTATAAATTTCAAAAGGCACGATTTTTATTAATGAAGAGTCACATTTTATGAGGCCGACCTCTCACTCCTCTAGGCGCGATTATCTATGAAGAGACTTCATTGGTGGCCGACTTCTTTATTAGTAAATGTTATATTACTTGTTAAGGCTGACTTGAAGATAATTGAAAAGGCACGCCTCATTCTCCACTCATCTATATACACCTGTTGAGTTTCATTCATTGATCATCAAGTTAAGTTCGATATCATTTTTGTATGTGCGAGTTCTCTTAAGGCAGTCGAGTTTACCATTGAAGAAGGTGTTTATCCTATTGCAGACTGTGCTCTTCATCAGATTGTCTCAGTCTGTTGCATCAGACTGTTGTGCATGTATTAGGCTCTCATATTGGCCTGAATTGTAAAAGGAGACTTCTTTATTGATTCAATAATATAAGAGATATTATTGGCTGGGTTTTTCTCCCTCAAGAGGAGGGTTTTCCCAGGGTATCTGCTGTGTATTGTGTTGTTTTTGAATTAATTTCTGTGCATTCAAATCTGTTCATTCAAATTTAACAAAAAATCTATGCGATTTTAGCAGAACCCTAGCCACGATATTGCAGAAAACAGTGTTGCAATTTTTCTAGAAAAAAATTGCGATTTTAACAACAAAAAAATGGTACAAATTTTCTGCCCTAGATGGTTTGTACAATTTCGTACAGTTCTTTATGACCAACTTTTTGGTATTCTCTGTGCTTCAAATGTTTCTCAAACCGTCACTGTTGGCAGTAGTCGATAGGTCTTCATGCATTCTTAGATCCCAAAACTCAACTTGAGCTTTGATACCATATTACGAATATTCGATGATTAAACAAGGAGTGAAAGACTCCTTAAATAAGTTTTACAAAAGATTTTCCGTAAAGGATAAGATCAACAACTAATAAAGCAATAGGATAAGAACTTAACTTTAAAAAAAAAAAAGAATATTCCTAAAGTCTATCCTAAAGACTTAATTGACCATTATAACTAAATATTACAATATTACTTTAATAATAATTGTGGCATGGATTCCTTTTTAATGCTCATGCAGGATTTGCAAACTCTCTCTTGTAGGTAGATTGAATTGTTATATAATAAAAAATGGCTTTTCAGATGAATTTCCTGTAATATAAATCATGGTTGATGCTTTTCTCAGTTTTGTGTTTTAACAGCTGCACATAGTTGACTAGAAGTTTGGCTCCCTGAGTAATAGATAAAGCCTATGTTATGTTTCTTATACAATGTAGTCCTGGTAGGAGGATGACCTACTTCTAATTTTAGGATATTGTGGTGTGATCAAGTTAATTGTGGTTACAAGAATCAATTGATGCAGATCCTGGTATTCCAAATCATCAAAAATTTAAGTGTGGATGAAAAAGTTTGCTTGACATTGTTGAAAAGCTTATGCTTTTAGTAGAGACCTACACTTCCAGGCCCATCACATAAAATAATTGATTTTGTTGATTGGCTTCGTGTGGTGGGCTCTTACAGCCTTCCAAAATGGTTCATGTTATTACTTTATTTCTTAAAGCTATGTGTTGGCGTACAAACTAACACCTCTGGAGTGCAAGTTGGTACGGACAACTATGCACACTGTGTAATGAGTGCTCTTCAAATTAGGAGGGGAAGCTCCATTGTAGTGCTGAAATGCTTGGAAAAGAAAAGTAAACTAAATCCTATCTTTTTGTTCTCAGCTGGAAGAGGCACAAGGTTAAGAAAAACCACGAACGTTGCAGCTAAGGATTTTCTGGTTTCGCAGATCATTAACTACAACTAAGCTAACTACTTTAAATCTATCTAGTTTCCTCAAGAAAACAGAGCATGAGAAAATGGAGCAGGAATGTTCTATACGATAAACTTCAGGTTCAGTCTCACAACGTGAAGGCAAGGTGGGCTCAACTATTTGCTTAGTTGGGAAGAAGTTTATTGGAAACGACAAATACACGATAAACCAGGTACAGATTCAGAACGTGAAGGCAAGGTGGGTTCAATTATTTGCTTGGCTGAATAGGTTTATTATCACACACATCATACGATAAGCTTTAGGTACAGATTCACAACGTGAAGGCAAGGTGGGCTCAACTATTTTCTCATCTGAATAGGCTTATTAGAAACAAAACATAAAGGATAGCCAACTAGGATAGTTAATTGCATAGACGAAACATGCATACAATCTACGATCAAACTAGCCACTATATTTAACTAAGATAAGCTTTCACACTAATAACAGCATGAAACCCAAGTGGCATAACAATTCATCATCATAATAAAAACTCGTGAATAGATATAGAAAAAACAATATTACAGGCAAGGTGGGCTCAACATATATTACTCTCTCGTGCAAAAGTTATTTACAAATGAGCAAAAGCTCTTATTTATAGATATCAAAGGTGTAGGGAACCCTAAAATCACCTTGAGTCAACTACAGTCTTGTCTTGCAATGCATGCAAGATTTATTGCTAAACCCTAATAAAGCAAACTATAGAGTTAACTAGAAAGCTACCATCAGTTAACTAGTACATCTAATCTAAATGGACAATGTCCAAGCATGCACGTACTTTTGAAAGCAAGTTAATTGGAAAACTACCATCAGTTAACTGAAACACCCTAAATGAAACTCCAACTGTACATAGATGTTTCCAAAATAGACATAGTATGAGATGTGGAACAACGAGTTAACTCGGAAAGAAGCATCGAGTTAACTTTTGTGTTTAATGTCTATCCTGAAAGGTGGGATCTGGAGTTTATTGGCCGTGGTCTCGAGCAAGTAACCCCTCCACGAGGTTGTTGACTGCATCACCAACTGGAGATCATCACAAGTCTTAACTGTCAATTCACTGCTTGTCAACAACTTAAGCAATCCTGGAAATCTCTACACACTCTGACTGGTAACTCTGGCGGTTCTGTAATTGAAGTGATGGCCACTGTTTCCTCTGCGGCTTTATGTCTCTGACGCTTCTCACGTTTTTCACACTTTTCTCTATGGAAGAGTGTTACATGATGAAACTGCGAAGTTTGACCGCGAACACTCTGGTTGTGAGAATTCCAACAGTATCAACCCTCTAAACCAGCCTTGGAAGACAATCAGCTATACGAGGCATGAAACCATATGGACTTGAGTGACTATGCCTGTCAACCCTCTGAATGCACTTGATACAAATTGGTGTCAACTTTTTTGATGAAATCATGAATTAAGACCAATTTGGTCTTGAATTTAGTCTGCGTGAACTGCACTTTGGAAAACTCGCCTATTGACTGTAAACAATGCTATGTTCTGATAACTTTCTCCAGAAAGCAAAAGTCACCTGCTGAGGCTAAAAATGCCCTTTTGGAGGGCAATTTTCACAAAAAATTATGAAATGTGGATTTTGTTTGGAAAATTATTCTAAGACAACCCACAATGTCAGAATTGCGAAAAACGCCGTTTAGCTGGACATTTAAGAGCTTTTCCAAAAAAAGCAACTGGGGGCAGCAGGGGCTGCAAGGGGAAAATTTTCCGAGAAAATTTGAAATATGGGTTTTGTCCAGAAGATGATTCTAAGACAACCCACAATGTTAGATTTGAAAAATATCGACTTCCACTCCACCATGCAAAGGAATTTCAGTTGAGAAAATCAAAGCTTCGAGAATAGATGCTCTAGAGTAAATTTTTCTGAAAAATTCTAACACATGGGTTTTGTAGAGGAAGCTATGCTGAAACAACCCAGATGATTTGTTTTGTCAAAAGTGCCGAATTCTCAAACATGTGAAAGAAATTAAGATGAGAAATAGAAGAATTTAAGATAGAAGATAGAAGTTTTTAATGCATTTCTTCTGCTAAAATCGCCATCTTGTCTTGATGTTTGCCAATGAATTTGGACTTTGTACCTACAAAAGAATATTTTTGATGCCTTCGAAAATTGACTGTTGATGAAATTCGCCAATCTCAAGAAGAAATTCGCCTTCTGCTCAAGCTGTAAGAGAAATGGATGCCATCTTGAAAGAAATAAAGAAATTCGTAGCTTAATGGCGCCAATTGCAAGAATAAAACCCCGATTTCAAAAGAAATCTTCTGATTGGACCCCACTTAGTTCAACTGCCACTGACTCAGAGTCTCAAAAAATAAATAATATTAAAATATTCAGTTCTCCCTTACATGCAAATTTGTAATTCAACATTAAAGAGGCGCCAATATCTAATTATTGAAGAAAATTGCCATTTTAATGCTTTGCATGCAAAAACTGAATTAAATATTATTTTAATAAGTTAACAAAAATCTCAGCATCTGGATGCACTCAGCAAAATCCATTGATTCTGAAAAGTCCTCATTTGACCCTTTAGACGTCCATTTACAAGAGTTATGAGATTTTTTACTAACTTCCTACTTTATAGCTCACTGAAAGTTACAATTGCCCCTGTTCAGCTCTGATTTCTGAGAACCTGAGTGATGCTGTGACTCAACTGAGATATCCATCGCAAAGCGATCAGAGTAGGGATGAAATGTCTGCTGGGAGCTGCAACTGCTAAAATCAACGTTTGACACCTCAAAAAATTAGGCGCCTTTGATTAAATTGATGCAAGGTCTCCAAACTTGGTCATTTCTCCGATCTTCCATTTGACGCTTCAAACTGCCGCTGCCAGTGAACGATGAACCCTACTGATTGGATGATAGGTTCATTGTGTGATAGGAAGAATTCCGCAACCAACGACAATATGTAAGGCACCTGAAAGCTGCATTAGGAATCCCAAAAGCAAGGGCGCCCTTAGCTTGTGAAGGCGCAATCACTAATTTGACAAAAGTGTAACTTTCATCCAGACACCATACTTTGACCCCTGACACCGGAAGTTGGAGTGCTCTGATTCGCACATCGTTAGTCTCTCTGCGTAGCTAGTACAACTTACAAGAGATGTCTCTGGAGGTGACGAAGCGAGAAAACTGCTTCTAAGACCTCAAAAAGAAGGGTGCCTTTTCCAAGGGGATGTGTATTTCCCATAGTAATTTTTCTGACTGTTTGATTTCTTCAACACTCTACACTGACCTCTCACGTACGAGCGTTTGATAAATTCCGGAGGCTAATGGTTGGGCTCGTTGGATAGCTGGAGTAATTCCGCACAAGTCTCGTGAAGACTGTGAATGCTAAAAACCCCATTTGACAGGCCTAAAGATTGGGCGCCCCTGGCCTACAAAGGTACATGTGTGTATTTCTACATTTTTCCACCCTCTGTTTTACGTGCCTAGTAGAACCATTGTCACGGTCACTCAACATGTGAGATGATCTCGCGAATGGGTGCATCGCGGAGCTAGACTGAATTAGAAAAGATCTTCGGGAAATGGAAACTGCAAATTCATACATCTAAGGGGTCAAATTCAAGGGCGCCCCTGGGCCACAGGGGCGCAAAAACTGAACATTTGACAACCTCTGTGACATGCAGCCTCCTCGTACCTTCAACTTCTGCCTTCGACAACCGGAGTTCTGCAACTCGGATGATCTCGCGTGATAGCTTGCTCAAAAGCTGACTAAATTCCAAAGAGATTGAATGTATCTGCAATCAAAAAGCATTGAATCTGAACCTTCAAAATGAAGGGCGCTGCTGAGCTACAGGGGCGTAGATTTGCTTTCTGTTTGAAATTTACATCTGTTTTGTGCTCTGTGTACACCGCTCTGACTACTGAATTGACCTTATAGGGGTATTCCTCTATCGTGAAGTATCTTTTCAACATCTCTCATCACAAAATGTCTTGCTTTGAGTTCCAAGTTCAGGTTTTGACACCAGGTACTAACCACCTGCCGTTAACGACTGACATTACACTGACCAAAGTCCACACTTAACTTGCCCAAAAATTGTATTTTGACATCATTTTAACAAGGTTTAGACTCTTTTAAGCAAAATGCCTTAATGAAGCAAAAAATTTGGTTTGGGTACAACACTATGCTATCGGATCTGCCTAGTAATCGGTTGGATCCATGGTTTGGTTCAATTCTCTTGTAGATTCTAGTAGGGCATGACCATGGAGAGTTGGGTTCATTTGGGACAAACCCGAGTGGACTCGGGGATGATCCGGGTAGATTCCAACAAACCTATAGAGAAGCCATCACATTTTAAAAAATTATGAAAATGGTGTGCCATGAAGGTCTATGTGGCTTTGAAGGTTTTCATTTGGGCTTGTTTGTGGGTGGCAGGGAATGCACTAGGGGTGTTGCCCTTGGACCTTGGAAGGGGCATTGCCCCTCGACCTTGCTGGGGGTGCTACCCTCAAGACACCATTGCGAAGTTGTGGGATATGAAGCTAGAGCATACTGACCTGGATGCTTCCACTTTCCAACATGTTGCATTTGGGGAGTTCAAAAGTGAGCACACTTTTAGTGCGAGTGGTAGTGGAATTTCTTGTGGTTATTTAATTGTTCCAACATCATCTAATGTTGATGATTTAGAAATTTTTATGACGCTGAAAATGGATTGTTGAACTTGATGTTATTTTTTTTAATATTCGACTTGAAGTTTGAACAAATGAATATTCTATTATATATATTATATATTATTTTTGTTTTAAATGACTTTGCCTTTTAAAAAATTATGAAAATGGTGTGTGCCATGAAGGTCTATGTGGTTTTGAAGGTTTTCATTTGGGCTTGGTGGTGGGTGGTAGGGAATGCACTAGGGGTGTTGTCCTTGGACCTTGCAAGGGGCATTGCCCCTTGATCTTGCTGGGGGTGCTATCCCCAAGACCATTGGGAAGTTGTGGGATATGAAGCTAGAGCATACTGAGCTGGATGCTTCCACTTCCCAACATGTTGCACTTGAGGAGTCCAAAAGTGAGCACACTTTTAGTGCGAGTGGTAGTGGAATTTCTTGTGGTTATTTAATTGTTCCAACATCATCTAATGTTGATGATTTAGAATTTTTTTATGACGCTGAAAATTGATTGTTGAACTTGATGTTATGTTTTTTAATATTCGACTTGAAGTTTGAACAAATGAATATTCTATTATATATATTATATATTATTTTTGTTTTAAATGACATTCAAGTTTATTGTGGTTTTATTGATTATATGATGCTATGTGCCATTGTAAACTTAATTCTTGCTTTTAGGCTGCAAAGCTTGGGATGTGTGGATATAGTTCCGAGGGTGAGGATCAGTTAACCTCACCCTCGTTATTAAGGATGAGGGAGAACCTCATCAACACTTTGTTCAATGAGTCTTGACCAATTAACCCCACTCCTAGGGCTAACCCCAGCCTCTCTAATCTACAAACGGAGAGCCAATTACCCTACCTACTCTAGAGATGGAGAGGAGAAGGTGAGTATATATATATATATATGATTTTTACATGTTTTTTGAATGGACGAACTCGAAACAAACCCAACCCCAATTTTGTTTTTCTGGATCCACCAACTTATCCACGAACCTAACCAAGATCAGAACTAGAACCGACAACTTAGTCCTAGAGATTCAATTCTCTTCCCTGCTTGATATTTCTGATCACTTCTCAATGGTGGCACAAAGTAATGTTGTGATTTTTCCACATGAGTGAGATTTGGCCTCAAAAGTTACTCACAGAATCCTTGAAGCATTCTTTCCAGGTTAATGTGGGCTATCCTTGTGATAGGAATTCAGATTCATTTAATTTTGTATTTTTTTTGCTCTATTTCAATTTTTATTTGAATTTATAGCCCACTTGTATAACATGAGCCTATTTGTTTTATGATTGAATTGATATGAATGTCATGTGTAATGAATCCCTATGTTAGCCAAATATGTCTGGTTGTAACTAAAATATAGAACAATTATAGGCAATTGAGCCTTGCAGTATGGCTTATAGAATTGTAATTAATGAATTCATGTTGTTACTATATCTATTTGTAACTGTACAAATTTTTTTTAGTAGAAGGTTGTTGTTTCTAAAGCATTTCTATTAAAGAATTATTGACAATTTTGAACTGACTGTACTGATGATTGTTGTATTGATTGTTTACATGATGGCATCGTATTCAACAGTGCTGCCTCAAGAAGAAAGTATGTACTTTATTCCCTTTACGAGTTTGTTTTTGTATACCGTAAGCCCCTAAATTCTGGGCAAATATTCTGTTTAAAGCAGTGTCTCTTTAAAGAATACAGAAGAAAATGAAACTTTCATGGCAAGTGCAGCAAACTACTTTATTATTTGTTGTGTATTCTGTGAAATCATGTCACATGTCAATGGTTTAAATTTTTTCTATTCTATCCAGAATAATTGAGCTTTATAGAAGAATAAATTTAAAATTGCTAATAAGGAGCATATAAGTCTCAATGCATGGGATAAAAAATCTAGATTCAGTATATAAAAAATTACACCTCCAGAGTAGTACATGCACCTAACATGATGTTAATTTCACCCTTTCAGTATGAGTGACTCAGCACAGATGATCCTCGGCAAAGTATAGTGATTTTTAATGTGCAT
This sequence comes from Sequoia sempervirens, assembly GCA_007258455.2. Classification (NCBI taxonomy): domain Eukaryota; kingdom Viridiplantae; phylum Streptophyta; class Pinopsida; order Cupressales; family Cupressaceae; genus Sequoia; species Sequoia sempervirens. The sequence continues at coordinate 105,926 of VDFB02265030.1, forward strand.
CTTGTTGTCCACAATTTGGTTTTTCTCTTTCTCTTGTCATTGTTCACATTCTATCATAAAATCACCTGTTTGTCTTATCTTTGTGGGGGCTCTTATACCCATGAATATAAAATTGCATGCATCCCTTGCCATAGTGGTTGGTCTCTTTAATTTGTATTTCTTGTGATTATTTGGATTATGCAACAGTTGTTACAGTTGTCTGCACTTTTCATATGTTATACATTTGCCCAGTGTCTGATATTACTTTTACATTGGAGTATTCTTGCTCTTGTGTGGCTGATCTCTCTATTCCTTCATGTTATGGTTCAGCTATCCCTATTGTGGGACTTGGCGTATTTATTATGGTTCAGAATTTGCATCACTACCTTGCTGTACTTAGACCTAAGGGAAGCTGCTATTTAGCCAGACCTTAGCAAAGCTACTGATGCAAGTTTCCTCAGAAACCCAATAGTTCATGCATTATTGAAGAATTTAGACGGACCAAAAGCCTTGGGTATGACACTGAGATACATAACTACTGAGCATACACATACTATCATTAGGTGAACATTTTAACATTACACAACTGGGGTCATAACAAACAAGAATGGAGTACTTGTTTGAATGTGAAATAGGAGTTAGAAACCTTTGGGAGACGATAGACTCTACAAACACTTTGCGGACGTTATCCTTAAACCCAACTAGCTTGAGAGATCCCCTTGGAGGAGGGATCCACTAAATTTTTTCCTAGTGACTTTCATGTCACCTATGTATATTTTATTCAAATTTACAGTTCCCATAACTGATTTTTCCTTCCGATTGAGCATGATCATTTTCAGCAATAGTCCTATTTCCTATGTTACCGGGTTCTTAAAAAAAGGACCCCGTGCCCGCTCCTGGAGCGTTTGGGTACGGGAGCGGCCTGGGAAGCCTCTGGGAGCGCCCAGGCAGCCCAGGGTTCTCTGTGGGTCCTTCTTGAGCGCTCCCAGGGCGCTCCCAGGTACTCCCAGGGTGCTCCTAGGGTGCTGCCAGGCAGAAAATGTTAATTTGAATCATCCTTTTTTGTTGCAGTAGTTTGTGATCTGTTTTAGCTTGGCTTTCAAATTAATTTCAAAGGTATTATTTCATTATCAGCGTCTTAAATGTTGCTTGTCAATTTAGTGGATTTATAATATTGAAATTTTGAACCATCAACATTGAAATTTTGAACTATCAATTGGCATTTATCTTTATCACTACGATTGATCAATAATTCAATGATGAATTGATGACTGATGATTGATGAAGTATACTATATCATACTATCAAATGTATTTACAATTTTGTATATTTTTAATTTTTTGCATATATATATATATATACAGCTGTACCCAAACGTACCGTATTTCAGGGGAAAAAAAAAATTGCTGTACCGGCGTACCCGTATCCCGTACCTGTGCCCGATCCCGTACCAGAACCGGCAACTTAGCCTATTTCTCATCTCATTTTTCCAATGGCAGTAATTTTCCTAACACAAACCATTCTGCTAAGCTAATTTCCTTACTTACACACAGCCTGTTAATTTTCCCTCATCTCATCTACTGTTTCTTTGAGTTCACAGTTATTGGCCACCCTCCAGAATCAATGCACACTCTTAAAGCCTAATCGTCACAATCGCCATATTACTGCCTCCTTGCAATCATTACAGATGCGGTGGATTTATTATGGTTGCATGCTAAGCATTACTGCTGCCTCTAAAGCAAAAAAAAACTGAAAACCCAAGAGAAAAAAAATCATGTACTACTGGAAATATGCAAAGATACAACAAAATTATGGTAATATTCAAAAGTGAATATTACTGGGCCCTTCGTTGGTAGATGACCATGTTTTAGTGACATAGACCCAGCAATCATGGTGATGAGGGGTGCCATTTTAAAGCCCACAACTAGCTGTAGTTTCATACTTCCTGTTGCATGCTGATCCTTGGACATGCATCAAGATTGGAGATTGGACATGTAGCACAATTCATCTGTCTGCATTTGGTTAGTTCGGGAACCAGATCAATGCCTGGATCTTGTAACTGAAGGAAGGTGAATCACTTGATCTTCCCTTTTCATTGTCTTTGAAGTACTGATTAGTATTAGGTCAGCAAAGAGGAAAGCTTTGTGAGTGAGTGTATTGGAAGTCAAGATAGGCGTAGATTTGTTGTAATTTAAGTTTTAAAATAGAGTGTATGAGTATTGTATGCATGTTTTCTGCCACAAAAATCAAAATAACGAAGACTTTCATATTTTGCTTTTTTGAGTTCCTTGTTCTGCTGTGCAGTCTGACCCGCCTGAGTGGTTGATGATTGCTCATTTTCCCATCACCATGCCTTAATCTATTTTAATTTTCTTTTCCTATTTGATAGGATGGATATGGTGGAGTTGGATGGAGCAATGAGTTAGTGAGTCTTATTCTATGGAATGACATTTATAAAACCTATTGCTGCCTATTCAGACTAACTTTGGTGATGATCATACTGCAGCTCAAACCTTGAGAGTTAAGGAGTACATTATGCTGTGGCCATGTAAATGATTTTCTTATTGTTTATCTCTATGATGTCTGTACACAGCTATAGGAATGGCAATTTGCAAAAAATTCTCAGTTCAACTTTGTTACCCCATAACATTTGGAGACAAACTTTCCACAAGATGGATGTCCTTGGACACGCATATCATTTCAATGAGGTTGTAATGGTCACCCCTGATTTTTTTTGAGAACTCTGTTTGCTGATTGAAGTGCTTGCTGGTATGTTTGTTATTTGATTTGTTTGCTTGTGTTTGTTCATAGATTCATTACAAATAAATAGAGACATGCACAAGAAGGAAATCCGGAATACTGAAATAGAAAGTTGCCTTTCATAACAAATTACATCACCAAATAGAGACAAATGATTTCAGTTTCAATCAGACTTATTACAAAGTATATATCAGACCTGGTAAATGTATTTTCAGACCTGGAAATGGTCTTACAACAGCAGCAACTCAACATCTATTGACTCCAAACATCTCATAAGTGGAAATGCCAAGGGCCCCCTCTGGTTACGAACGCCTCTAAACAGCTGCTCAACCACCGAAATAGGACTGAATGAGAGGTCTATACATCAGCAGACCCCTGTTCATGAACACCCAGAATGGTACAGCCCCAAGAGAAGGCGTTTTGCCTCTGAAAATCAGTCTTTCACCAAAAAATCCAAACAATAGCTTGAGAGATGGCGCCCAGGTGTGAAGAATCCAATGCACCAATACCCAAAAGGATGTGCCCAGTGCAAACAGAGTTATGAGAAGAAATAATCTTCAGCCACTGGTAAAACAGAGTTTTCCTAACTTCTGATAATGCAGATCAGTCTTCAAAAAGCACCCATAATTGCCTTCTGAGACCACCAAAAAGAACCAAATACCAAACAACACTCACACCATCAAAATCACATCAAAAGACTACAAAAATCTTCATCTTCACCACCTAAAAACACTGAAAATCAGAACTCTTTGATGCCCTAGGTGATCCCTGAGATAGAACCACTCCAATCCAGGTAGGGTGGATCTTTCACCACTGAAACAGCGCTAGAAAATGAGGGTTTTCGTCCTCACTCAGGTGCAATCGAAATCTGGAATCATTCCAGCAGAGTTTCCTTAAGTTGCCAAAATATCCATACCCCCAATGAGAGCTCCAAAAGAATAAATAGAGAAAGGAGTAGAAATTAGGGTAAACACCATTTTCAAATTCTACTTTTCCCTCCCAAAAAGCCACGCCTCTTTCTGCAAGCTCTCCCATTAAACATAAATATTAGCATATTTCATTTTTGAAAGATATGAAATTCACCCAAAGGGGGCGTCCACCGCTTGAGACATAAATTAAGCCCCAACATTATAAAATAAAACTATTATAAAGACGTCCACTAAAGTACATTGGCCCCTCTTTTAAAACAACTTTGTGCAACTAGGCCAAGGGGTCTTTTTTATAACCCAAGCTTATATTCCCTTTTTAACTAAAAAGCACCATTAATACTTTAGTGACATATTAACCAATAATAATTCTGACCATGGAGAAAGCTCACTCCCTTCCAAGAATGGAAACTCTACATTGCACTGCCACTCGGACCAGTTATCGAAAATAGACTTACCATAAATAGCAACTGCTAAAAGTAGTAAGTACTCCCAAATATCAAAGTGTCACAAAACTTTAAAGCTCACTTGACAACTGCCACACACTGCCCAAACAGGAAACCCTGTACTGCATTGCTGCCAGGACCAGTTACAAAATATAGCACTTACTAAAAATAGTAAATGAGTTAGAACCAAACTAGCCCAATAAAGACGCTGACAATGGGGACATTACGGAGATATATCCGTCCAGTTCCACATTATTTTGAGATCTTTTCAGTGTATTGGAAATACATCCCACTTTATATATATGAAAATTGTTGTAGAACATAGCTCAGAATCAGATAACATTTGAAGGCATTTAGGCAAGATATTAAAATTGCCCTGGAATTAACTCTATTCTTTGTTCAATAGCATTGGTCACAAAACATTATCATTGTGAGAGATGCTTACTTGCATAGGAATTCTGTTTGCTTATCGTATGCTTTCTTTTGCCTTAGTGGTTATCATTAAAGTATACTGTTTTTCCTTTTCTATTTGCTTTCAATTGTTTAGAATATGATATATATGCATTTTTCTATTTGTAGGGTTTTGAGCTTTAGGATCTTGTAATCATGTTTTTCTTTCTGAAGGCATTGTAGTTTCTGTTTTTCATTTTTGATAGCAAGATGATAGGTATGTTCATCATTGTAGATATTATCCTTTAGTTTTCTAAATAATCTTCCTTGTTTGAAGCATCTGGGATAGATTTTCCTATATGGGTGCTCATTGCAGTGAGTCTTGCATGGTACTTGAAGCTATTAAATAATTGCAACAGCTTCTTACTGCAAGATTTTTATAGAGTGGGGTTCGCTATATAGGCCATGCCAGCAGACCCTTATATGGGTGATGGTAAAGCCTTGATGTCTACTCTGTCACATCTACCCTTTGAAATGCGATTACCTTCTATAAGATTTACTTGATGCCATACTTTCCTAACATTCAACAATTGTCATGCACCTTCTACTTTGTCAATGAAGTTTACTCTAGAATTCCTATTCTGGATGTTTTGTTTTTCTCTCTGCCAATCACATTGAAAACTCCTCCTGCCCTCAGCCATGGGGGTTAAACAAATTTACTTGAGGAATTCATGATCTAGAGGCATTTGACTATTCTATACATTCTACCTTTCTTGGTTTTATGTTTAAAATAGCATATGACAGCATTTTTTAATCTTTGTTAATGATTGTGCATTTTGCTTCAATTGTATTGAATACCGTGATGGTTTACAAAATGATAAACAATGTGCTGGATTTCAAGATAGTTGATGTAACTGCGTGCCAGCTGGTTTAAGAAAAAATCTATGTATTCTGTTAACGGATTTGTTTATACACAATAGGTTGTTTATAAGCAAGGTTGCATGGACACGGATACGGATACGGATACGGATACGGTATCCGATACGGATACGGCATTTTTTAAGACGTCTCATATGGATACGGCAAGATACGGTATTCATATATATATATATATATATATATAACATAAATTTCTAAACTATTGAGAAGATTTTCATTACTTTATAAACAATATAAACGCATAATTACTACATATTACAAAAAGTTTATTTTTAAATATAGTTTTATTATAGAAACAAAATTTAAATACTTTAATAGTTTGATAAAATCACATGCTATCAAAAATATTTATACATTAATAATTTTCAAAAATTAATTTAAATTTTTTATTTAAATCTAAAATATTTTTATTTTTTTTTAAATAGAATATTTATATTTATATAAAAAAATATTTTATTTTTACATAAACAAATATTCTATTTTTTATTTTTAAAAATAAAATATTTATATTATATTTTTTAAAATAATTAAAATAGAATATTAGAATATTTAAATAAAAATTTTAAATTAACTTTTTAAAAGTATATGATATAATTATATATTTGTAATTTAAATAATATTTTATTTTGAAAAAAATTAAAATAGAACAACCAAATGATATTTTATGATGTAAACTAAATCAATATTATAAAAAAAAAATCATTGAAATAATGATGAAAGGTTAAAATCACGCAACATAAGAAAAAGAAGATTTTAAATAATATTAATCGAAAGGGCAAAAACCATTGGCAAACTTACCGAAATGAAATTTTTTAAAAGCTTTACGGAAATGAAATATTTTAAAAGTTTTACGGAAATGAAATATTTTAGAAGTTTTACGGAAATGATTTTTTTTTAAAGCTTTAGTGTAGGTTTCAAAAGAAATGCAGAAACAGCATTCCAGAGGCTCGCGACATGCTAGAAAAATTAACGGTGAAGAGCATACTTGATGAAGTCGCGTCGCTGGTAGCAGGGAAAAACTCAGCGAAAAACTGGGAACGCTTTACAGATTCTCCCAGCAAGGGTTTTTTTTTTTAAATTTAAAAAATAATTTTAAGTTTAACTTAGGATTCGGGTCATTTTTTTAAACATCCGAATCCCTGCGAATCCGGCCAGTTAAAATGAGGGTCTTTTTTTCGATACGTGAAGGCACGGTATCCACGCCGTACCAATGCTGTACCGTGTCCGTATCCGTACCAGATACGGTGGTACGCGTATCAGAGGAGGGAGGGTGCCGTATCCTGCAACTCTGTTTATAAGTACAGGCTTTTCTTTTGAAATTGTTGTTAGTTATTGAGAGAATTTAATGATTACTTATTTAGAAATCAGGATAGTTTAGCAAGATAATTTTGAGATCCATGTGTTTCTTTGAAATGAATTGATTTCAAAGCTTTATATAATGTAATTACTATTTGATGTGAAGCTCTTTCTATTATTGGTAGGCACACCTTTCTGGAAACTAGTCTTGAAGCAGTTTGATGATTTGCTAGTGAAGATTCTGATTGCAGCTGCTGTAATATCATTTGTCTTAGCTGTAATTGATGGAGAGACAGGATTTAGTGCCTTTTTGGAACCTTCTGTAAGCTATTTATCTCTGCTAAAGTCATCCTGCTGTTCTCCCTGTAATAAATTATCATACAAGGAAATTTTGTTTAATAATAAAATTTTGCAAATGAAATGTAACATTTTTTTTTTTGGATGACATCATTTATCCTATTACTTTATTATTGAATGTAACTTATTCTCTCTATGGGATGTTTGGAACTTTGGACATCCGTTGATTCATGCATTGGATAAAGTACAATCCACTCTTTTTCAATTGCTTTGATACATGCTGCATTTATAGTTGATAAGATGCTTTTATGCTCATAACCTCTCTAGTATTAGACGAGTGAGCAGGTTAAGGTTTTTGCTACAATATCCTCTCTTCTGAGTGGCACGAGTGTGGTGAAACATGTTAATACTTGTGTTAATGTTGTTTGACTTCACTCCAAAGCTAGACGCTGCTGCTGTTGATTCTTTAAAGAGATGAAAACCCCTTCCATGTAGACTAGAGATCTGAACGAGTTTATAATCTGAGACAGGCTTTTATTCATACAAACAAACAAAGCTGTATGAGAAACATGGGAATGCTAATTAACTACACATTTTTCTTGTAGAATGTTAATTACAGTTAATGGCATGTTAGTTATGTTCCCAGCTCATCTGTGAACAAAGTTGTGCCGATAACCCAAAACGAATGATCCTCTATATGAAATGGTTGATGGAAGATAATGCATTAAAGGAGTCTAAGTTGTGATCAACAAAAGTTATACAGGTATTGGGGATTGGCTAGTTGATAGGATTTTTTTGAGGAACAACAAATGCAGGACCATTAGGTCTCATTTAACATTGGGAAACTGAAGTTTCCTTATTCTTAATAGGGTGAGAAGAAATATACGGTTTGCATTGCTTGGGCCATACACCAGAAAGGAGGAAGCAGAGAATATATTGGAATATAATAATATACTACTACATCATTTTAATACAAATTTGTAATAATTATGTTAATAATAATCAATCATTATTATTAGTATCATAAACTGGTTGGATGGTAGTCAATTGGTTTCCTCTTTAGAACTGTTTATTCTCATGTAAATATTCTTAATTCCTCTCAAATATACTGGTCATTGCCTTACTCCAAATTCAATTTGGTATCTGAGCAGTTGAAATCCATGTGCCTGTGTATGTGAAGTTGGAGGTCAAAACATGTGTGAAATTGAGCAGACAAGAGTTGTTGAGGAATATAGAGGTTGTCTAAAGTGTGGGACTGTTTTTGTGCAAGGAGCCGCTTGCATAGATCTTAGATGGCTACCCATCCCATCAAAAAACTCTTTTCTAGTGTGAAGGTATTGTAGAAGAATTGCTGCCCTACTTTCTCTATCCTATGCAAGACAGTGAATTGCATACTATAGTGAACTACTCACTTGTCTAGTGCTAGGCATGAAAGGTTTGGACATGTGTTGGCGTTTAAATTAGCACCTCTGGAGTGCTGATTGTAAACGTTCAGCTATTTCAAATGTTTTGCAACACTTCTTCGTTATTTAAAGAGGAGAAGTCCCTCTCTGCTGGGAGCAATGCGTAGGGAAGGGAAATGTTTAACTAAGTTCCTATCTTTTTATGCTTCAGCGGCAGGACACAAGGGTGCACAAACACAATGCGCCGTAGCTAAGCTTTTCTCTGGTTTCTGCAGATCTTAACTACGACTAACTAGCTTTTATCTATCCAATACCTTCAAGATGAACAGAGCATGAGGGTAAAGGAGCGGGAATGGAATGGTTGGATCACTTGAATTCGCCGTCTCCAGAGGATATGACCGAGGCTCTGAACTCTCGGGTATACACCGGGATAAGGTTGGTACAAGCAAACACTCTGCACGGTAAACTAGATCTGAGATCTGCCAAGGAGGAGGGACTCCTATCCGAGGTATGAGCTTAAGAAATAGTTTACTAGAAACAACAAAATCACGATGCCTTGGCCAACGAGCTTGCTAAGGAGGAGGGACTCCTATCCGAAGTATAGCTTGGAAGTCAATACATTAAACAACATCAAACGACAACTGTCAATAACAAATATCCAAGGAGGAGGGACTCCTATCCGAGGAGGGAAATGAGACAACAAGCTATTAAACACAGGACGTAGACATAACTCAAATAAGATGATCAAAATGCAAGCGCCTTCTGATATTCTTCTTCAATGCTTTATCAACGAACTACAAAAGTTGGGAAAGCAAAGGCACGAAATCATGCACAATTACAATCATCCAACGAACTCTCATCCAAGAGTGAACAAATATTCGCTTTCAAAGTGTTGGCAACAATGGCGCAGCAATTTTGCATAGCAAGTAAAGGTTAAACAAATAATGAGCCCAAGGCTCTTATTTATAGAACTCAAAGGAGTGGGCAACCCCAAAATCTCCTTGAGTTAACAATGAGTTCTTGCCAATCAATTAGCAAGATTTATTCCTAAAAAGGGGGAACAAGCAGTTAACTGGAAAACTACTTCAGTTAACTGAAAGTAAACAAAGAGTCAACTGGAAACTACTTCAGTTGACTGAAAGTAAACTAAAGGGTGAACTTTAATGAAAGTATCCCTCCAAAATAGACATCCACATTTAGTGGAGATCTAAGATCCACAAATCATGGAAGCCAATTAGACATCCTTAATCAGTGGGATCTGACAATGCATGATTTAAGGAAAGTGGAGTTAAACTTGGAAAGAAGCATCAAGTCAACTCCAACTACATTTAATATCATCTTGAGTTGACTTGGAAAGAAGCATCAAGTCAACTCAAGTCTCATGAATGCCACTTGGAGGGTGTATGGCGTCCTTCTTTGGTGCACTTTTCACACTTCTCCATTTCTGGTCAACAGCACCTTGATCCATGTTTTGACTTCTTCCGCTTCCGGATATTCAATGCTTTGATGACACGACATCTCTTCTTGCGCAAGCTATTGCTCTTGGTAACTTTGGCGGCTTCGTGCTTGGAATGATCTCTTCGCAGCTGGCAAGTCAAGGTGCTTACTGCCACGCGGGAGATGGTAATATTGGTCTTTTTGCTGCAAGATCAGTCTTTCTTACTTCTTCGTCCAGAGTAACCGCTGCAGGTCTCCACTGAGCGAGAGATGTATTCTTTTCAAAGATAAAGATCTGCAGACTGTTGGTGATGTCCGTTTGCTCTCCAACAATGTGTGTGAGATCTGGTTGGAGAGTCGCTGGTGCAAGGTCTAGTTGTTCAATTGGAGCCCAAGGACGCCAAATTGTCATTCTGTGAAGAAGAACTCGCCTGTTGACTGTAAACACGGACGTGTTCAGACAACTTCTGAAAAACCCCTGAAAATAGCGCCCTGCCGAGAAGTATTTTTCCGGAAAAAATCTGGCACATGGGTTTTGTTCGTGCTTCAATGCTGAACAAACCCAATTCCTTAGAATTTTGATTCTGAAACTTTTTCGGAAAAACCCCCAAAAATAGGGGCAGCAAGTTTGCTGATTCTGGAAAATTTGTCGAGATGGGTTTCTCACGGAAAATTATGCTGAATCTACCCAATTGATCGATCTGATGTAGCCTGCCACTTTTTTGTCAAATGCAAGAAAACCTAAGACAAGAAGAGAGGAAGTAGACAGAAGATGGATTGGAAGTTTTATCTGATTCTCTGAAAAATCTATCTCTGGGTCCAATCCTCAAAATAGTGATCCTTTTCTGCTTCAGATCTGCAAGAAAAATTGAAGAACGGATGAAAACCTCCTTCAGATCTATCAATGGCGTCCTTGAGAGCTTGTGGCTGTTTTTGATCTTTTATCCTGCAATGAAATAATGAAATGGGACGCCTTCACCTTGAATATGTATGTTTAAGCTTCAGATCCACAAATTTGGGGACCTAACACAAGCTCAAAAGGTGATTTGGGCTTGATCTAAAGTTGAAAAGGTGATTTCCACCAATCGTGGAGCGTTTTAGCCAACTTTAACTCAAAAGCTTTTGACTTTAGTCAACAAATGACCTTTGACTTCTTTTGGGCGTCCCTTTTGGCTTCTTGCAAGTTTTTTAAGTATTTTTCTCCTGAAAACCCTCCATTTGATCCTGAATCTAGCGTTGTCTGTTGATCCCGAGACGTCACGGACACATTCACTGCGGAGCTGGATCCAAACTGGAGAGAAGTGCCTGGGAAACTGTTTGATAAAAAGCTGAGTTTAAGGCTCCAAAAGAATGGGCGCCTTTCCCAAGAAAGGGCGCTTTTCCCAATGCCTTAGTGATTTTTCAATCTTCGTTCTTCAGCTTATTTGAAATGACCTCTCGTGCCTTGAACTGGATTTCTCGTTGATTGGAGAGTCAGATGTTTTCACTTGATGTTTCATCAGGTACCCAGCTCTGTTCTGCTAAGAATGACTGTCTTCGGGAAATCTGGATCTCAAATTAGGGTTCCTTTATCCAAGGGCGCCCCTCCTTGAAAAGGGCGCTTTTGCCTTTTAGCTTGATTATTTTCATCTGACAAGTTGCCTACTTTGATCCAGATTATCCGTTGACTGCTCTGTCAGGTATTGATGCTTGCAGTTGCGTTTCCGAGATTTGCTTGAGCTGAGAAGGTTATCAAAGGAAGCCTTTTGTCATTGGTCAGCATCTGGAAGTCCAAAAGAAAGGGCGCCTTTCTTTTGAAAAGGCTCTTTTTCTTAGAACTTCATCGTTTATCTGTGGTTTCCTGATAGTTCCTCAACTGCCTCTTTTTGCTTTGTCAGCAGCCGCTTACGATCCATTCATCAGATGATTTGGATGTTTGTTTCACTGTTGAGCCAGCAATCAAACGTTGAGAATGACTGCTTCGGATGATCTTACTAACTTCATTTGACCTTCAAAGATCATGGGCGCCCCTGCTTGAAAAAGGCTCTTTTCAAGATGTGAACAATCTCTCCTTCGTAATATTTCCAGAGTTAGTCAAATTTGACCTTTTTCACTTTCAGAAACTCCGTCGAAGATCACCATTTCTTCATGTCTCACGTTCATCGTGTATGGATGTTTGGGAAAATGACTAAGGCATTTGACTGCATAGCCTCCTCTTGGCAGCAAGGCGTGCATTCTCCAGACTTAGTCAATTTTCAGCATTTTTCATTTTTTGAAAATCCCAGACTTAGTCAATTTTCAGCATTTTTCATTTTTGAAAATCCCCTTCATCAAACAGCATCATTTTAGACCTTTTCCGCCATGGTTCGTCGTTGAAGCTTTTGAAGCTTAGCTTTCGACTGCATGCTAACTGCCATTAATGGCTGCGGAGGTTCTAACTTTGTTCCTGAAAAATAGAAATAGACCCACCAGAGTAAAACATGTCTTTTGATGATTCTGACTTGACCAATGTGATCGTGAAGCCTTTTAAGCCTATCAAAATCATTTTCAATCGTTTCTGGGAAGGTCCTATTTTCGGGGGTTTCCCTGAAAATAGGGGCGAAAAACCCTAATTTTCAAATTTTCAAAATTTTGCACATGTGTTCCTTGACAAAAACCCACCAAGATTCTATGATTGGTTTGACCTAAAACAGACTTTACCTGGCATTTTAACAAGATTTAGCACAATTTACATAGAATGCCAAAAAATTTATTTGGGGTACAACAACATGCAAGAAGTTTTAAAAAAAAAAGTGCATAGACAAGGTGCAATTGATTGTGGAGGATGTAGTAGAGACATCCTCAACCAAATCCAAGTCATTCCTTGTAATGTCCCCTTCACAGGTGTAACTTGAATGTACCAACCAAGGACCCTTAGCCTATTTTTATTCCTGCAGGCTAATTGGGATTACAACAAGAATAATTGATTAATTAAATTAAGTTGTTAATTAATTATTTAATTTTTATAAACTGAATAGTTAAATTGAAAAAGTGATTTTATGGGGTTATAAATTATAAAGTTCAAATTAATAAAGTCACATTGGCAGGAAATTGAATATTATTTTATTATTTTGAGAAAAAACATATAAAAGGAGGAATTGGAAAAGGGAAATGCATTCTTGGCATTTCATTTTACAAACTCTAGTTTTGGAGAAGAGAGCAATTGTTCATCTTTAGCCTAGGATGGTAACTCTATGACAAAATTGCTTTTGAGGACAAAAACCCTTCTAGCCAATCTATAGGTGGATTCACACAAGATTCACAGGTGATTTAAAACAATTGGAGTTTATTTTTGGTTTGGTAAATATGTTATGGATAAAGGATATCGAATTCATTTGCTTGCAAATATTTATCGTATTATTTAAAAATAAAGGTTAAGCAGGTTCTCTGCCTTTGTATATCCTAGCCACCAATTTGAGAAGTATACAGGCCACTCCAGTTGCAAATAGTTATATCAAATAGTTATTGGTTGACTGGCTGACAACCTGAATGCATGGAATCGATTCATATGATGGTTGAACCCTTATTTCTCTAGGAAGCATAACAGCCTTAAAAGTGACGTGAGATAAGGAGTGCCTCATTTAGGGTGATGTGGAGGTGTTTAATAAAGTAACAACCAGTTTTGGGGAAGTTCAAAACAATATCGAAGGCATTTGGCAACATAAAAGTAAAAGGTAAAATTTGGAGGACTCCTAATGCAAGTTGGACATTCCCACCTAGCCACTCAGCTTTATTGGCATTTAAAATCTTTTAAAAGGGGTACCATAGCTTTTAAAAACATTGAACAATGTCTGGAGGATATCGCTAGTTATTAGGGAGTGACGTGAGTGATTAAAATTGTTGTTGGGAGGACAGAAAGGTGGATGTGGAGACAGGTCAGCATCAACAACTATATTAACAGCAGAACTATATAAAACAAAGGGGTTGTTGCTTGTACAAAATACAATAACTGTGCGATTTTGAGCTGCACTCAACTGATATAATCTAGCCACAGCATCTGGGAGCAGATTTGGAAGCTCTACCACTATGACAATGATATGGGTGACTTGTAGAAGATTGTAGCAGTGATATGAAGGTCAAATATGTTTCAAACTACTCTATGTGCGCAAGAAATTTCCTTCATTCTATGATATGATGAATTATGTATTACCAAATCTGTGTATCTGGAGAAATATAAAAGTGATTGCACTGCTACATTGAAGGGAATTATCCTTAGTAGTTTAGATTACATTATTTCATGGATATTGTCATGCCCCTTCCTAATTGGGTTGGCCCCAATACCACTCATAAATAAGGGTGTTACTCTGGGACCCCTAGACGAGTTGTCACTCTTTATACATAACAACCAACGCTAGATTTGGGCAAATTACTGAGTCTGTACCAATATTTCAGATCTGATCCTAAGACTAGAATGTGTCTCATAGCAATTACTGACACTAAGAGGCGAGTTGGTATGCAATTCATTCCATTCATGGTAGACCTATAGCCTGATTGGGAGCTCTGAGGGTTTCTCGCCTCATGGACAAGGGTGAAACTGATCTGAGGGGTGTTTACAAAACCCTAAAGGCATTCATTTCCATTGTAGTTTCAATCTGTTGTAATCTGCAGCACCTTTTCATGAAATTCAATGGCCACAGAGACCTGTTTACTGATCTGGGCATTCAAGAAGTTTTCTTTGTTCAAAAAAACATAATCGTGAGGTCCAATTCATCCTGTATCAGGTGCAAGAATTAATAAATTTAATTCAGATTTTGATCTGTTTAAATTTTAAATCTGTTATAGCTATGTTTTTGTTTTTCATTAAGGATTTGTGCTTAAAAGGGAAAAACAACAATACCATTGTCATTCCATTTCTTTTTTAGACTGGGTGTGTGGAATCATAAGATCTAACTGGTTAGGGTAAATTAAAAGCCCAAGGGTTTTCACATTGGTATTATAGCCTGATCCTGCCAGCCTGCAGGGTAAATTAGTCATGGAAGGGTTCTTTAGGTTTCTCGAAAACTGAAGAAATGAAGAATGTTTTGAAGAGACAATGTTGCAAATACAAAAGAGCCAAGTTCGAATGATCAAGTCAATGGAACAACAAAGTAGCATGCAAAGTCAAGTTCTAGCTAGAATATTACAAAATGAAAATAGAAGAGAGTTGAAGAAGAAAATGGAAGAACTTGGATCCAATTTGGGTTGCAAATTGGGAGCGTATAGGGAAAACTATACAGGATTAAGGCAAGACATTCAGAATGCAATACCTTTCAAAGAGTTTGTGGATAACGAGCAAGGAAATGACATAATTAAAACCATAGGACATTGAGACTCAACCGATCTTTATACCAGAACTCAGGGAATCCATCACACAAAATGAAGTTTAGGGTGCCTCAATGATAGAAGGTATTAAGGACTAAGATCAACAAAGCATCTACCCTCATGAAGACCTGTTATTGTGTGTTGAATATGTGTCAATAATTGCAAATGATGTCCAAGAAACATCCACCCAATTTCTAGGTATGGAAAATTGAATCATGTAATGATGATTTGCAATGTATGGAAATGATTGGACCATTTAACAATGATTTGCAAGACATTAGTTATGCTAGTGTGAAGAACAATTTGACTAAGATTGACCTCCATGAGGAGGAAGTGCAAGTTTATAATGAAAACCCTAACTTTATTGGAGAGATGAAGATTATACCCTATAGTTTGGGGCATAAGGATCCCTTCTTTAAGTCCATGGACATTCACATGTAATGT
The DNA here is from genome assembly GCA_007258455.2 of Sequoia sempervirens. NCBI lineage: Eukaryota > Viridiplantae > Streptophyta > Pinopsida > Cupressales > Cupressaceae > Sequoia > Sequoia sempervirens. The sequence goes on from VDFB02265030.1 coordinate 121,562, forward strand.
TGTGGGACCTAGGTGATTATGTCTTTGATGGAACTACTCCTATAATTGGTTGTAGATATTTCATCCCTTATACGTGGGTAGACCGTAGAACAATGGTTAAGCTTGACCATGAGCAAATGCAAGGTATGGGGTGATTTATGTTTTGGGACTAACATGTTGACACATACTCTTGATGAGACCTCACATGTTTATAGGATGCATGATGAAGATATGCATCATGATAGAGAGTCGCCAAAAATGGGCCACACAATTTCCAGCTCTTTTTCCTATTCGACAACTGCTGACTTGAGGGGAAAAAACTCGATGATGATACACACCAACTGCATAGAGGTTGACTAGGACACATTCAAATGCCTTTGCTTCGAGATCAATGAACTCATTGATGGGTGAGTTTGTAACCATGAGAGGGGTGACTTTTGGTTTCCACATGACGGGTCTAGTAGAGGCCAACATGGACACTGAAGGACACAAGACGCATTCACCAAGTTGTCACCTCACCACACTTGAAGACCAAATGGAGATAGTTACCACAGGGTGTTTGATGCTAGATGATGGCAAGCGAAATAGAGGTCATTTTGATATTCAAGATTTTATAACTAAGCATGGTGTGGTGTTTGTGAATCCAATCTACATACAAGGTGTGACATTCCATGATGGCTTCACTATTCCTTGCATCATGAAGACACAACTACTTGCTATTACATTGAAAGGACACAAGGTATGCAAATATTTTTATGTCATGGATCTAGAGAGAACCAAAATTTTTTTGGGCTTACAATGGCTACATCCTATTGAAGAGTTAATTATGGAAAACCAAGGGATTATCTTTAGGAAAGATACTTCATTATGAAAATGTTTGGTTTGTATTGGGTGTACTCAATATCATTTTCCTAAGGTGGTTACCAAATGTGATTTTGCAAAATGGGAATTTCTTGTTGAAAATAACCAACTAAACATGATAGGGATAAGTGTTGACTGCAAGATACATGAACCAAAGACCGCTGTGAAAATGGTTTCCAACTTTAGATCTGCTGTTGTCCATATGTCCAGCCACTGCAACTCGTTCTTTGCAAATGAACAAGTATTTCCCATCACATGTTTGCTAATTTTGAAGGGTTTTAGAAGTGTGCAGGTGTTTGTTGAGGGATTTTCAGTCATTGTTCAGCTATTTCCAGCTTCCAAATTGTTGATATTATTGATTATGGACTGCTGTACCCATTTTATGTTGATGACCCTAATATCGATAAGTAGGAGGTATTTTTCCACAGCGTGTCAAATTATGATATTGCTATCAGGATTCAACCGTGTAATTTCGAGTCAAACTCATTGACCCATGTTTCATGAGTAGTGGTTCAACAAGAACCCATCTCTCATGATATCGAATGGTCCACTTAGCACTCATTGCATCTAGGTGATGCTCACAGAGGTGAAGCACTGGTCCGTCCCGGGAGGTCACCCATCCCAGTACTGCTCCAGCTCAAGCGGCTTAACCAGGGAGTTTTCTCCAAGGTTAAGCCAGCTTGAGTTGTTACCCCATTTGCAAAACCTTCAGCAAGTGTTGTGCCTTATGAACCATTCATAATAGAGCCCCTTTAGCTCATCAATTGATAAGTAGGAGGTATTTTTCCACAGCGTGTCAAATTATGATATTGCTATCAGGATTCAACCGTGTAGTTTCGAGTCAAACTCATTGACCCATGTTTCATGAGTAGTGGTTCAACAAGAACCCATCTCTCATGATATGAATGGTCCACTTAGCACTCATTGCATCTAGGTGATGCTCACAGAAAGCATCGTCCGGGAGGTCACCCATCCCGATCTTCCAGCTCAAGGCTTAACCGGAGTTTTCTCAAGGTTAAGCCCGCTTGAGTTGTTACCCCATTTGCAAAACCTTCAGCAAGTGTTGTGCCTTATGAACCATTCATAATAGAGCCCCTTTAGCTCATCAATTGATAAGTAGGAGGTATTTTTCCACAGCGTGTCAAATTATGATATTGCTATCAGGATTCAACCGTGTAATTTCAGTCAAACTCATTGACCCATGTTTCATGAGTAGTGGTTCAACAAGAACCCATCTCTCATGATATCGAATGGTCCACTTAGCACTCATTGCATCTAGGTGATGCTCACAGAGGTGAAGCACTGGATAGTCCTGGGAGGTCACCCATCCCAGTACTGCTCCAGCTCAAGCGCGCTTAACCAGGGAGTTTTCTACAAGGTTAAGCCCGCTTGAGTTGTTACCCCATTTGCAAAACCTTCAGCAAGTGTTGTTACCCTAATATCTTCAGACTTTGGATTGCTGATTCCAATCCCATACACTAACACATTAGCTAATTTCATGAGTATGGCAGTTCTTGTTACAGTGACAAGAGGAATTCTCATGAATGCAAGCAGAGTACCACAGGAGTGTGATGAGATGAGTTCAAATTGGGGTATCTATGCAAAAGATCATTGTCAAAGCACGGGGAGGTTGAGCAATATGCTATCCTCATATGATAGCGGAAGCATTCCTAGGACAGCTAAGAACTTAATTTCCAGTTCTAACACTGCTGTCATTTTAGCAGCCACTACCCTACTCCATTGGCATTCACACAAGTGGTTTTAGAGGGGTTTCCAGCCATGCGGAAAAGTAATATTCAGTTGGTAACCTCTAATGGAGAGTTTTCAGTCTATGTTTGGCTGTCCACTACTTCTGTATCAATCACATGTTTGATGTTTGGCAAGGGTTGCTATACCTTCAGATGTTACATTATTTTTATAACGTTGGTTTTGATGTTTCCTGTTATAGACAGCAGTAGATTGTAGGATTTTGAAAGGATTTTCTTGCATGGAAATGTTAGTGCAAAGGATCCAACCATCCTAGTATTGAATTGGATGAGAGTTCTAGTGATTCGTGGGTGTTATGATTTATTTCTAGCTGAATTGCAGTATGATTTGGAAGGTTCAGCTCACAATAGCATTATGGATCTCTTTGGGGCTCAGGGATATAGTCATGAAGCTCAAATAGGTGGTCAGGATCTTTCATTACATAAGAGGATCAAGTGGGAACAACAACTTGCCAACATAATATATTAATACATGGGATGCAACAATTTCTATGTCACAAGGGGGTTTAGCATAATAACGGGCATGCCTAATGTACATCCTATGGGAAAGTTCACCATGGAGTTGAAATCCAAGGAAGAGGAGGTAGGACTTCAAGACATTGAAGGAGGAGATCAAACAATTGCCATAATAGATGACTCTTGGATGAAAATCACAACTTCTTTCAAAGGTGAGGTGCTTGACCATAATGGTATTTGGTCTATTTTGTTTATGCTCAATATTAAACTTCTAAGGTGGCTAGCAAAGAGAATAATTGTTGAATGGAACTTTTTGGTTGAGGAGCACAAATTTGACATAGCTGTGATGAACATCGGTTGCATTAGACATGAACCAGGGGTCACTTTGAATAAGGTTCATAATTTTAGATCTACTGTCCTCAAAATTTCCAGCACCTTCCACTATCGCCTTTCTGCCAAAGAAGAGTTTTCAATTACATGGTGGAGGGGCCTTTCACCCATTACCATGGCTGAAGACTGAAGTACTCTCAACTAGTATAGGACAGTTTCTAGCCTCATTTCCAAGCATAGGAAGGCATGGGAACAATCATGACAGTGTTTCAGCTGATTGGAACATCGTTGAACAACTTCAAGTCAGCAGATACAGAGGAAACTTCTGAGTTTAATGAGGTGAGTTGGTGGTACCACATGTGGAGAGCACCAAGAATTGCGTAACAACATTGGTTGCGGCATCAAGGATGAAGTTTGGGTTAAAATGTGACTGCTGCAAACCCCTATTGGTACTCATACAGTCTGATTTAGGTCATTTTTTGAGAGGGATAATGCGGGGTATCACAATCAATAATAAGAGATTCTCAAGAAAAACTCATAATAGCAAACCACAAGATGTGGCTGCACATGATGTTGAGGTGTACGCATGAGGATGAGGCCATTAAAGAAGCAAAGACAGTACGGAAGCCAGAGTTAGTAAGTGTTACTGCTAAAGAAGATGGTTTATTTGTTGCAGTGCCCAGGATCAATGAGCATGTATCCATGTTATGTTGTATTAGCATGAAGTGGATATAGTTTTTGGAGTTGTCACTGCTTTAGGATAAGTAATATTTAGTGTGGGAGGACTATCATGTCCCTTCCTAATTGGGTTGGCCCCAATGCCACTCATAAATAAGGGTGTTAATTAATACCACCCAAAATTTATAATTAATAAATATTTAATATAAAATAACTAACAAAATAATAATAAATATAATATAAAACAGAATAAGATATTTCCAAATTTAATGTGCTGGTCTGCCCCAAAGAGGATTAATTATCACATGAGGTCGGCCTATCTTGGGTTGATTCCAAATAGGTATAAATGGAGCACTTAGAGTTCTTTTGGGGGCATGTTAGAAGATTTTGAGAATTTCACTAGGTGATTACAGTTTTTGGACGATAACCCCTGATTTGTCTATAGAGGTTAGATAAAACCATAACTTGCGTCATTTTTGAAGAGCACAAAGGAAATACAAAGAGGGGAGGGGGGTGAATTAGTATTTCAAACTTTAAAACTAAAAACCATATAAATCAGAAATGAAAATAGTAAGATCAAACATTAGACACCATGAACACCGATATTACATGGAAAAACCCTTTTGGGTAAAAAACCATGACAAAATATTGCTTTTATTATCTTCAAAGGGTACCAACCCAGATACACAAGTGAACACCAACTCACTGAGAGCACCAACTCTCTTGATAGGCACCAACTCCGAAACAATTGAAGCACCAACTCGAGTTTTGCTGAAGCACCAACTTCAGACTTCTAAAACACGAACTTCAGTAACTGAACAATTGTTATCTTATCAAGTTGCCTTTTCTAAACATTGAATGTGAAGGACTATACTTTTCAATAGTTACGTCTCCCAACCTCTTGCAGATATGCTCGATGGAGATTGTGAAAAAATGCACCACTCATAATAACTTGAAACAATATAAATAGCGAAACTTCAACCCCTTGAATATTGAAAGAAATCTGTTTCACTTCTATCAGGCGAACATAATATGCAGTCAAACACTTCAAAACAGATTCTTGCTAGAAAAATCTTCACGGATCGCCAGGAAAAGATAGAAGGCATTATTGCAAAACCTTTGTTCGCCTTAACTTTCCTTGCCTGAAATTTCAGGACCAAATGAAAGGACCTCCTCAGACATAAACTGCAACAAAGAAATCTGAAGAAAAAGAGAATATCAAAGTTTGTTGAGGCCACTATATGTTTTGTTCTTCTTTGTAGACTTCTCAAAAACCATTGCTACTCATTTGGTCACCTCCATACAAAATCTAAGTCAAACCGTGCCTCTCATAAAATTTCTGAGTAGCGACTAAATGAACCAACACCCACCATTTTATGGTAGTGTTGAAATTAAAGGGAAATCATGACGTTGAAGGCATGCATACACATATTTTCTTCAAGTCGACAACTTTAGAAATAAAATCCTTAACATGAAGAAAAATGCCACACGATAGTCTTAAACAATCCCGACCACTACAAAAAGATTTTCACCACGTCCATAAAAAGAATGCCATATAATGCTTTGTATACCAATCCCTTTATTCCAAGAGATGTTCCAAAAATAGAAAACCACACTAACAGTCCTGCACACCACACTCACTTCACACAACTTTTTAAATAAATGCTATCATTGAATGCATATTCAACGCACTCAACAGGTCTTCATACACACTTAGACACAAAAATTGTACCATTCTAAGCTCCCTCAAACCATATATATTCTTTTCTCACTCCGTCTACATGCTACCATACAAAATAATGGTGATAGCAATTGCATATTTGTTCGTAAGGCATCAGTTCTTATCATAGCTCACACAAAAAGACAGTATCTCGATTATTCCCACACACAACCTCACACGACCCCTCAATTAGATAAAGACTTGAAGGCAATTCATTTTCTAAAAGAGGCGACCACACCTGGCATCACGTCTGAAACAAATTAAAGCTAACTACACAACTCCACAACTTTTTCAAATATCTAAGAGAATTAATGGCGATGGTGTTTTTAATAATAACCATTAATATAGAAAATAATGGTTAAATGCTCGTTGAAGAACTAAGGCAAGGAAAATATCGCATGGAGTTGTCATTTTCTTCATTTACAACCATGAAGGCCAGCATGAAACATAATATTGAAGCCGCCCTTAACATAGCTGTCGTCCACATTAGAAGAGCCGCCATCACTTAATAGGATCGACCATAAAACTAAAGCCGTCGCCGACTTTTAGAGATTCTGCAAGTGAAATAAAAAGAGCCGCTGCATTAACAATATAAAGTTAGAAGCTATAGAATAAGCCACCCTCAATTAAAGAAATCTGAAGTCATTAGTAATAGCTTGATAGAGTCGTTGATGTTCTCCTCATAGGTGTTACAACACTTCGACCCTTAGACAAGTCAATGTAGATTAGGCACTACATCTGCCCTGGCAAATCTGCTGACGACTTAGAATTATAATGCTGACATAATAGGTAATCAAGCAAGCAAACAGCTGAAGTAGGCAAGCAAGAAGCTTAAGCAAACAACCAAGTAGCTCAAGCAAGCAACCAAGTAGCTTAGGCAAGCAACCAAATAGCTCAAGCAAGCAACTAGGTAGCTCAAGCAAACAACCATGTAGCTCAAACACTTTGAATCAATGACAAAATACTCAACAATCTCACCCTTTGTCATTGACGAAAACACCTCCTGAAACCGAAACCAATACTGCACCTGGCAACACCTCCTGAAGCCTGATATATTTTGAAACCAATACTGCTCCCCCTGACTTACTACTCCCCCTTTGACATCAACTGAACAACCAATGACATTAAAATCTGACTTGGCACTTGAGACGGACATGCTGACATAAAAGGTCTTTAGCACATGAAAAACATTTTAAAAATGTTGAATATCTTATGAATAATCAACAACTTTACAAGCTAAGAGGTACTTGAATAACTCATTCCTATTCCCTTTCCAAAATTCCAAAAACACAAGAAGAAAGACTTGTAATGCTAAAACAACCTGCATAACTGAAACGGGGCTGAAAAAATGTAACAGTGAAAACTTCCCTCAAGTCCAAACACCTTCTCAAGGATGGAGTGAAATCACTCCTAACTTCTCTTTTTCTACCTCTTCCTTCTTCCTCCAAACCTTCTTAACAACTTCTTTTTTTGTCACCTGTTGCTCTTTCTTTTTACTTTGCTTGAAAAATTTTGCAAAATTACTTCTATAAGTCTCGGCATTATGACCAAAATTATTGCATTTGTAGCATATAATATTGTAGTGCATCAAAGGAGCAAAAGGGTTCCTATTCATAAATCTGAAATCATTTTTTGCATAAATTCTATAGTTTGCTGCCTTGTAACCAAAACGATTGCATGAAAAACAATACCCATTAAAGAAAGAATTGTTAAATCTGGTCATGTGATCTTGTCTTGAAATAGGAGGTTTCCTGAAAGTGCCATTTCTGATTTTTGATTGGGAATCCTTTGAGCAATCAGCGTTGCCTTTTTGCTGTTCTTCATTTGTAGACGTGGAACATTGACCTTTTTGAAAACGAACTCCACCTTTGTCACTTGAAGATTTTTGTGCAGTAACGATCTTGTCCAATGACATAGAACTTTTCTGATTTATCTTCTCATTATTCAGCTGTGTCAACGATTTATCTAAATTTCTATGTGAAACAATTTCACCTTCAAGTCTCTCTACATTCTCTTCTTTAATCTTTAACTGATTTCTGATTTCTTCCTCAATCCTTTTTGCTTCGTCGATCTGAACCTTCAAGTCAATAATCAGTTTTTCAGCTTCTTCAAGTGCTTAAGATACTTTGTCCTTAGATTCATTGTCTTCTCGCAGCTGTAATTTAAACTTCTGATTTTTCTTCCTTAGTTTTCTGATTTCACTAAGTGCACTAACAAGTTATACTTCAAGATCTACTTCACCTTCTTCATCATATTGCTCATCTTCTATATCTTCATCTTCAACCTCAGGCATGTTTACTTCTTCAGCCATAAATAAAATTTCATCTACTGAAGACACTTCACTATCTTCTGTTGAACTATTGTGATCTTTTGAATAAAAACTTTTTGTAGATTTCTTAAACTTATTCTTCTTACCTTGATACCCCTTCTTGAAGTGTGTTGATTTTTTTCACAATCGCTGTCCTCATTCTTCTCATAAGGGCATTTGGTTCCAAAATGTCCTATCTTACCACAATTGAAGCATTTGAAAGGCAACTTGCCTTTATATTTACCTAAACCTTTCTTCAACTTCCTCATAAAATGTACCTTCTCAGAATCAGATACTTCATGAGAACTTTCACTAGATACAACTTCCTTATCTTTTCCTTTCTTCGAAACTTTGAAGGATGCCTCCCTTTTGGATGAAGAATCAAGGATCGTCCTCATCTCATAGGCTGTTAGAATGCCATGAAGCTCATCTACTGTTAACTTATCTAGATCCTTCGTCTCTTCAATCGTCGAAACCTTTGCATCAAAAAGCAAAGGAAGAGACCTTAATGTGTTTTGAACAGCAGTGGTCTCCTCAATCTTCTCTCCTAGACCCTTGATTGTGTTGACAACTTCATCATCTTGCAGAAAATAAGCAGCAACGTTTTCCTCTTCCTGCATTTTGAGACTCTCAAAATGTCTTTTGTCGGTCTAAAGCTTCGCCTTCTTGACTTTAGCATCTCCTTCATATGTTTTTTGAAGTTTATCCCAAATCTCATGGGCAGTATCACAATTCATATTCTTCACAAATTCTGTTTCTGACAAACCACATAAGATAGCGTTCATAGCTTTTGCTTTATTTTCAAAAGCTTTATTTCCATTTACATCTAACGCAGGAGTTGTAGGAATTGTATATCCAGTAACTACACTTCTCCAAACATCAAAACCAAGTGACATCGATAAGTACGCATTTGAACACTCCAAAATGCATAGTTAGAGCCATCAAATAAGGCAGCTCTGTTCGTAGCAAGACTTTCATGAGAACCCATGTGTGCAACTAGAATCTACCTCCAAGTGTTGAAGCTCTCTTTCTGAAGGAACCCCACTCTGATACCAATTGAAGAGCACATTGGAAATACTGAGAGGGGGAGGAGGGGGTGAATTACTATTTCAAACTTTATAACTTAAAACCATATAAATTAGAAATCAAAACAGTAAGATCAAACATTAGACACCATGAACACTGATATTACGTGGAAAACCCTTTCGGGTAAAAAACCACGGAAAAATATTGCTTTTATTATCTTTAAAGGGCACCAACTTAGATACACAGTGAGCACCAACTCATTGAGAGCACCAACTTCCCTGAACCATCAACTCCAGTGTTGCTTAAGCAGCAACTTCAGATTTCTGAAACACAAAGTTCAATAACCAAAAAACCGTTAGCTTATCAAGCTGCCTGTGATAAACATTGAAAATGAAGGCCCTTTTAATAGTTACGTGTCCCAACCTCTTCCAGATATGCTCGATGAAGATTGTGAAAAAACACACCACTCACAATAACTTGAAACAATATAAGTAGCAAAGCTTCAACCCCTTGAATATTGAAAGAAATCTGTTTCACTTCTATTAGCCGAACATAGTATACAGTCAAACACTTCAAAACAGATTCTTGCCAGACAACTCTTCACAAATCACCAGAAAAAGATAGAAGGCATTATTGCAGAACCTTTGATTGCCCAAACTTTCCTTGCCTGCGATTTGAAGACCACATAAAAGGACGTCCTCAGACATAAACTGCAACAAAGAAATTTGAAGAAAAAGAGAATATTGAAGCTTGTCAAGGCCACTATATTTTTTTTTTCTTCTTTGTAGACTTCTCAGAAACCTCTGCTACTCATCCGTTCACCTCCATACAAAATCTGCGTCAAACCATGCCTCATTAAATTTCTGAGCAGCGACTAAATGAACCAGCACTCACCATTTTATGGTAGCGTTGAAATTAAAGGGAAATCATGACGCTGAAGGCATGCATACACACATTTTCTTCAAGTTGACAGCTTCAATAAAATTCTTATTATGAAGAGAAATGCCACATGATAGTCTTAAACAATCCTGACCACCACAAAAAGATTTTCATCACGTCCATAAAAAGAATGCCATATAATGCTTTGTATCCCGACTCCTTTATTCTGAGAGATGCACCCTAAATAAAAAATCACACTAACACTACCGCACACTACACTCACTTCACATGGCTATCATTGAATGCTATCATTGAATGCATATTCAACACACTCAACACATCTTATACACACTGAGACACAAAAATCGTGCCATTCTAAGCTCCCTCGAATCATATATATTCTTTTCTCACTCCGTCTACATGCTGCCATATAGAATAATGGTGATAGCAATGGCATATCTTTGCTTTTTAAGACACCAGTTTTTATTACAGCTCACAAAAAGACGGTATCTCGATTCTTCCCACACACCTCCTCACACGACCCTTCAATCAGATAAAGATTTAGCAATTCATTTTCGAAAAAGAGACGACCACACCAGGCATCAAGTTTGAAACGAATTAAAGCTAACTACACTACTCCACAGCCTTTTCAAATATCTAAGAGAATTAATGGCGATGGTGTTTTTAATAATAACCATGAATATAGAAAATAATGATTAAATGTCCATTGAAGAATGAAGGCAAGGAAAATATTGCATGTAGTCATCATTTTCTTAATTAACAACCACGAAGGCCAGCATGAAACATAATATTGAAGCTGCCCTTAACATAACCGTTGTCCACATTAGAAGAGCCTCCATCACTTAATAGGGTCGACCATAAAATTGAAGCCATTGCCCACTTTTAGTGATTCTGCAGGTGAAATAAAAAGATCTGTCGCATTAAAAATTCAAAGTCAGAAGCTATAGAATAAACCGCCCTCAATTAAAGAAATCTGAAGTCATTAATAATAGCTTTATAGAGTCGTCGATGTTCTCGTCATAGGCATTACAACACTTCGACCCTTTGACAAGTAAGGGAGATTAGGCACTACATCTGACCTGGCAAATCTGATGACAACTCAGAATTATAATGCTGACATAACAGGTATCCAATCAAGCAAACAACTGAAGTAGGCAAGCAAGAAGCTTAAGCAAACAACCAAGTAGCTCAAGCCAGCAACCGAGTAGCTCAAACACCTTGATATGAATGACAAAATACTCAACACTTTGATTTGCGCTTTTCAAACTCTTTATTTCCTCATATTCTTGCGTAAGGTTGGATTTTCTTGTTAGTAGATCTGTTTAGGACTATGCACTAGCAGATTACAAGTGATAATTTTTTAAGGCGCTTATTATCTGGGTTGTTGGGCAAGTGCTGGAAAGTTGCAGATTTGGTGAATCACCAGAGGATCTGTGGGTTGACCTAAAGATTATCCTTCAGTTGCAGATTTTCTCAGAAAAACAAAATCGCGAGGTCCAACTCACCGTGTATCAGGTGCATGAATTAATAAATTTCATTCAGATTCTGATCTGTTTAAATTTTAAATCTGTTATAACTGTGTTTCTTTTTTTCATTAAGGATTCGTTCTTATAAGGAAGAAACAACAATACCATTGTCATTCCATTTCTTTTTAAAGATTTGGAGTGTGGAATTGTAAGATTTAACTGGTCAGTATAAACTAGAAGCCCTAGGTTTATCACATATATTTTGTCATACATTTGAGAAATTCCCATAACTAGATAGAACAATCCAGTGCAGGTAATTCGTCAAACACTTGTGAGCATTAAAAAAAAAAAAATTAGTCCAGCATAATACAGTCGTATTAGAGCAAACTTTTTGACATAAATGTTGCAAAACATGAACATGCCTAGGGCTGATTAGAACAATAATAATAATTGAGAAGTGAGTAATTTAGGGAATAATAGGTCAAAAAAAAAAAAAAAACCATATTAGTTATCGGATCAACAATTAGACCATTGATGCCCACATTCTCTAGCAGAGAAGTAGTTCTTAAAGGCAATGGAGGACAACAAAGTGATGGTGAGAGTCTTGTGGATTATTTTTATGAGTATTAGTCTCTAGGAGATGAGTTCCATGCAGCAATGTCCTTGACTGATTTTTGTCAGCTTAAAATGAGGAACAGACCTAGGAGAGAAATAGGCACACTTAATCAGGATTTGTAGAGAAAGTTGAACAAATTATCTATTCCTACATTTGATGGCTCGGTAAATGTACATCATGTGTGCATGGATTCAAAAACTTGATGCCGATTTCTCACTAAGTCCCATATTTGAAAATGATGGTGTGAAACATAGGACATTTCACTTGGAGGGAGATGACCATGAGTGGTGGTACCATGGGATGGTGACATAGGGACATAGCCTTATAGATTGATATGGGGAATTCAGTCACAGGCTCATTGATAGATTTGATAAGAAGGATCTAAAGTTGCGTTTCAGGGAGCTTGCTTAGTTGAAATAGTATGGATTAGTGAATAACTATGTATTTGAGTTTCAAAGACTCTTGGTTATGGTTCTTGATGTGTTTGAAAGGAGAATAACTGTTTTTTTTTTCATTGAGGGATTGACTGAACTGTTCATAGGTTGGGTAAAGGCATTTGACCCGCTTCTTTATAGGATGCTATTACAAGGGCAAGGAACATGGAATTTTCCACTCCTAAAAATAAATCCCGGCCTAAGTCATTTCCTCCCTAGAAAGATAAGAAACCTATGCAAAAGGAGTGGCCTAAAAGAACAATCATGGATGATGAAACATATAATGAGTTGCAAAGAAAAAAGTTTTGCTCATGTAAGTAACCACGGGAACCAGTTCACAAGCATCTTGGAAGAGACAAGGTGCATTATAATGAGCTTATCTTTGACAATGAAGAGGAAAAAGAGGAAGTTGGTTCAGGGAGTGAGCAGGAAGAAGAGGAGGAAGCTAAACTTGAAGTCCCTCACGTCAGTTGTGTTTTAGGAGGGACTTTTTCCACTCTAATAGATACACCTAAGAACAATCCATTTTTGGTTAGCGGAGTATTGTAGGGACAAAGAATGACAATGCTGATAGATAGAAGGGAAACTCACAACTTCATTGATGAAGGTCTAGTGGCAAAGAGAGGGCTTGAGGTAGAAGACTTTGAGGGATTCAATATTATGGTTGTAGATGGTTTCATGATGTCCTGCACTACAAAATTTCCCAGTTGAGCATCATGTTAGGTAAGCATTGGGTGACATTGAATTTTATGTCGTGGGCATTGGAGAAACATATGTAGCCTTGGGTGTACAATGGTTACACTCTCTCAAGAAGTACTCTTAGAATATTTAAACCATGGAGCTAAAATTTAGAGTAGATGGGAAAATGGTAGTGCTTAGAGGTATGTCAAATAGAGCACCTAAGAATTAAGATAGTCACTGCAAAGAAGATGGAGGCTCTTTCTTAACATTGAGTTGCATGGGCAGTCCAATGTTTTATTTCAACCAAAGCTTCTTCAGACGATAAGAAAGCATATGATGTTGATATCCAGTCTCTATTAGGTAAGCATATTCTAGTGTTTGGTGACATTCATTGAAGTAGGCCACCGGATAGGGGTTTTAAGCATGTAATTGAGTTAGAGGAAGGGGCAAAGTCCATCATCGCGACTCCTTATTGCCACCCAAAAAGGCATAAGGAAGAAATAGAGAAAGCCATCAGAGAGCTGCTTGATATAGAGCCAGTTCTAGTTCTTTGGCTTCTTCAGTGGTTTGGTTAAGAAGAAGGATGGGCCTTTGAGGATGTGTATTGACTACATGGGTCTCAATAAAAGACAATAAATAACAGGTCCTATCCTTAGGATCGATGAGTTGATTGATGATTTACATGGGCAATCTATTTTTCAAAGATTGACCTTTGATTGGGGTACCATTAGATTAGGGTAAAAGAAGAGGATATGCATAAGATTGCTTTCAAGTGCCATTATGGGCATTGAGTTTTTGGTCATGCCTTTCAGTTTGACCAATACAATTGCTACCTTTAGTCATGTATGAATTAAATATTTAATAAGTAGTTGTGGAAGTTTGTACTTATCTTCTTTGATGATATCATTACAATAAGATTTGGGAGGATCACCTTAGGCACATTGATGAGTTCTTAGGAACTATGGAGGCACAATCATTGTATGCTAAGGCATCCAAGTTTGAGTTTGGGATGAAAAGGATTTATATTTGGGATATATAATTAGTGTTGAGGGAGTCAAAGTAGTCTAGGAGAAAATTTGAGCTATCCTAGATTGGCCACCACCTAAGACACTAACACAACTTAGGGGATTCTTCGGATTGTGTAGTTATTACAAGAGATTTGTGAGGGGTTGTTCTCAGTTAGCAACAACCTTAATAGATTTAACCAAGAAAGGGTCTTTTGTTTGGATAGAGGCAACACAACAAATCTTCAACAAACTCAAGGTCACGGGTTCTTGTTCAACATTAGCATTGCTAGATTTCACTATGCCCTTTGTGTTAGAATGTGATGCTTTGGGTGATGGCATTAGAGCTATCCTAATGCAGAATAAACATCCTATAGCCTTTGAAAGTTGGAAGCTCAAGGAAACAGAGAAAGGGTTCTCCATTTATGATAAGAAGTTGTTACCCATCATGCATGTGTTGGCTAAATTTAGACAGTACTTTGTAGGAAGTAAATTTGTGGTAAGGAGAAATAATGACATTTTAAAATACTTCGTCAATTAAAGAGATCTAAGTGAAAGGAAACAAAGATGGGTTAGCAAACTATAGGCCTATGATCTAGATATTGAGTATGTTAAGGGGAAAAGGAATGTAGTTGTAGATGCCCTATCCAGAAAGCCAACATTATGCTCAATGACAAAAAAATCAGCAGATTGGAGGGTTCATCTCTTGGTAGAGTACTCTAAGAATGGTTTTTGTCGTGATGTCATGGAGGGGAAGATACAAGATGATGGATACAGGATATTGGATGATCTCACCATGTACAAGGACATAATTTATCTAGTTCCCAAATCTAATATGAAGGAGAAAATATTAACAGCCATTCATGACACAGCTCTAGCCGGACACCTTGGCTACTTTAAAACTTACAAGTAGGTCAGGAAGAGATTTACTTGGAAAGGACTCAAAGATGATGTCTTCAGACATGTCCGGGAATGTCTGACATGCCGAAAAAATAAGTCAAAGAATACCTTCCCATCCCTACCCATTCCAAAGTAGAAATGGGAAAGCATATCAATGGATTTTATCATAGGTCTCCTAAGAATACAGGGTAAGGATTGCATTTAGTTGTGGTAGATAGGTTGACCAAAATTGCTCACTTCTAGGCAATATCCTTTGAGTTGAAGGCACCATAGGTTGTAGAGTTTTTTTTTTTCAGAGATGTATTCAAACTCCATGGCCTACCTAGTTACATTGTTAGTGACTGGGATAGCAGGTTTCTTAGTATGTTTTGCCAAGCATTTTTTAAATTGACAAGTACCAAGCTAACTCTGAGCACTAGTTACCATCCGCATGTGGATGGACAGACAAAGATTGTTAACAAGTGGGTAGAGGGATACTTGTGAAACTATGTGGCAAGACACAAAAGGTATGGATGTAACACCGCTTCCTCACCATTATTTGTCATTTCTCAAACACTGAGAATTATTGAACTTGAATATGAGGAACTTGATGAAGAGCATAAGAAGAGGCTTTGTTTCCAATGGACTAGTTTCCACCTTTGTCATTGCCTCAACCCTGATCTCCTTCACAAAAAGATTCGGAAGTGGTATTATACCACAATGAAGGATCCCAAAGCAAATGTAGTTATAGATAAGTCTACCATTGGGCCAAAAATTCATATCAAGTCTAATGAGGAAGTAAACCTAGCCTTGATTTGCACAATTGTTTAGAGTTCTGAATTGGAAATAGTGCAACACGCTCTTTAGTCACCACCTTGAAAAAATGCTTTGTATGTTGAATATCAAGCATTGCTGAGGAACAATACATGGGAACTTGTTGATTATTCACTAGGCAAGAAAGGTATTGGATGCAATTGGTAGATGACAATATCGACAAATACGAAACCCAACTTGTGGCTAAGGGCAATGCTCAAAAGGAAGGCATTGACTATGATGAAACTTTTGCCTATACAACAAAGATCGAGACTATCCAAATGGCTTTGAAAATGGCAACATAGTATGGTTAGAAAATTCATTAGATGAATGCAAAGAGTGCCTTTCTTAACGAAAATCTCAAAGAAGTCTACAAGACTCAACCTAGTGGTATATTGCACTTAGACAGTAGCAAAAACTTTGCAAACTTGTTAAATATTTATACAGTTTGAACCAAGCTTGAGCTTGGTAAATGAAGATTTTTGAGCATCTCCTTCAACATGGATTTACCAAGAATCAATATAATCCTTATCTCTACCTCAAAGATCAACGGGGGGAGTTGTGATTTTGATTGTATATGTTAGCGATTGGGCGATCACAAAAAGTGCTTCGTAGATGATTGCAACAATAGAGAATCATCTCAAACAATTGTTAAACATGATAGATGTCGAGCTCCTTCATTATTTTGTTGAACTTGAAATATGGCCATAGAAGAATCAAATTTTGTCTCTTAGATGGAATATACCAAGACATTGCTTGAAATCTTTAGTATGCAAGATTGCAAGCCTATGTGAACTAGCATGGAGATAGGATTGCAACTTTCTTGCAACGATCCATAACCTCAGATGAATGCTACTCTTTATCCCCAATTGATTGGAAGTCTCATTTAGGTGACCTACACTAGACTCAATGTTAGCTATTTCTCTAGGTGTATGTAGGAACCTAAGGTTGCCCATTGGAAAGTAGCAAAGTGTGTTTCGAGATACATCCATGGAATATGGCTTGGAATACAAAAAGACTATTGAATTTTCTTTGCAAGGAACATGGATATAGACTATGCAAGTTTTGTGAATGATAGGAAGTCTACTTTGGGCAATGTTTTATATTGGCATCTCGTTTGATATCATGGGGAAGCAAACAAAAACCTCTATTGCTCTCTCTTACATAGAGGTAGAATATTGTGCCATATGTGGAGCTATCTATGAGATGATATGGTTATGTTCCATTTTGATTAGCATGGGTGTTCCTAAGGCATGCACTACAACTTAGTTTTGTGACAATCAAAGTGTCAAGTCTTGGTCAGAATCCTATTTTTTGTGGGTGCACTAAGTCCACTAAGGTTCAGCTCCACTACATCCAAGAACATGCCTAACAACAAAATTTCCAACTCAAGTATTGTTCCACTCAAGAGCAACATGGTGACCACTGACATCTTTACCAATTCTCTTGCGGCAATGAAGTTTGAATCTTTTCGAACTTTATTGCTTTTTTCTCTTGAGTATATGGTGTAATAAGGGAGGGATTTTTGGAATATAATAATATACTATTACATCATTGTAAAATATATTGTAATAATTATGTTAATATTGAACAATCATTATTATTAGTAACATAAATTGGTTGGATGGGTAGTCGATTGGTTTCCTCTTTGGAATAGTTTATTCTCATGTATATATTTTTGCTTCCTCTCAATAATATATTGTGCATTGCCTATTTCCAAATTCAATTGAATAAAGATGCAAGTCATTGTGGCAAAGGTACATTTCAAGGATGGTAAAGATTTGATGATGAAAATACAAGGGTTAGTGATCATACTATTCCCATCACGGTCTTGGTGATTTTAACACTTGTGGAGAACACAATACATAATTTAGCCTCTTGTAGAGGACTAATGTGTTTTCTAGAGTTAGGCCCTTGGTTCTTTCCCACCCCCGAAACCCCTTGAAACCCCATGGAACTATGATAAAAATTTATAAGCCCTATATATATAGGCCTTCTATTTCAAAAATAATCTAAAACTGAAATTTTTATGTTGTACAACTTAAGGATTTTAAAAAGATTTTTTTTAAATTGTTTCCTACACCATGAAGCATTGTTGTCATCTACATCTAATGAAAAACTTGAAAAATGGATATACTCCCCCAACACCTGAAAATGGTGGCATCAAATGCCATCATTTAATATTTGATGAGAAACCACTTACTAGGAACCACCATTCAAACGTTGTAGTCACACTCACGACCAAGAGTTAAAGAAGAAATGGATATTGTTGCTACTGCAATTGAAATGCTACTACTGCTACAATGCCTAGCTATAGCTCTCTATCTCACATTCTAGAGGCTACTTATGCACAAAAAATGCATTGCAAAGGTTGTGCCCTTCATGCAATTTTTGGTGGTTTATTTTAAATTTTAGGCATGGGTTTGCATGAGTCTGACCTAGGTGTGCCAAGGGCATGGCCTGCGATCACAAGTTCCCTATGGGTGCATCTTCATGGCATACATAGGCTAGATCGATGCTTGAACCAATGCCTATCTTGTTCAATATGATGATGATGCCCATATTAGAACCTCATAAATATAGAAACCATAGTTTGCAAGACTTGCCATTATTTTCCTGCCCAAAATTTTTACAAAGTGAACTCATGAACTTCTATAGCCAAGTTTTAAACGAGATGCAGTAGTTTTGTGATGAGTACTCGCAATGTACTCAACGAGTCCGACCTTGCAACTCACAATGCACATTAAAAACATAGATTAAGCACTCCTAAAATACTATATGTTGGATTTATAAACATTGTGTTTTGGGGGTCAGTGGGGTCAAGGGAGAATGCCTCATGTTTTCATTCTTTCATAAATTTATCACTATGTTTTCAACTTTTCTCCAACACAAAGTCCTCACTATTTCTAACCAAATCTTCAATCTTCAAAGAACTAATGGCAAAGTTGGAGAATTTGACTGGATTGAATGATGAGGGCTACATAGTTGAAGGCAAGAATATTGTCATACTTGAATCTTTTCAAATATTTGAACAATAACTTTCTAAAGTTAAGATAAGAGAGTGTGCATCCAAGTAAAAAAACCAATAACAACTATTTTAATTGTCTATTTTGCATCCAATACTATGTAAGTATTCCTTCTCTCTTCCAAGGTCAACCATGTGTATTTGCTATCATTTTGTTTATTTGTTCTAAGCTTTTGCTCAAATCAAAATCGTTATCATGACTAGAGAAACTATAGAGACAACTGGTAGTTAGGAGGATGTTCGAGAGACTTTTGGAAGTACCCAAGCTGTCCTAAGGATGACACTCAATACCTGCCCCAACATCCTCATTTGGTAGGATGTCCTGAAAACATTCTTTTCTTGAGGGAAACATCTTTGGGAGATCTCCCCATTGTTGGTGGCATTGGGGGTGTAATGACCCTCTTTTGGGTGGAAGCACTTAATCCCGAATCTTGTGTTCGAAGTGTTCCTCAAAGAGACATTGGAAGAGTTGGAGATTCATAAATTACGTTAATAATCTCTAATAAGACCAAAGAGGATATTAATATTACATTCATGTCAAGGAGTCATTCATTTCTTCTTATTACACTCAGATGTATATCATAACTCATAAATATGTATTTACCTCTCTCGCTTACTGCCTATCTCCCTTAGAATATGCCTATATTCTAGGGACATAAAATATCTTCTTTTCTCTCTATCTTCTCCTCTTTATATATATCTCTTTATCTCTAGATGTGGAATTTGTCATTATACCATCTCACGGTTAATTCCAATTCATTAACTATCATTGATATAGAGTACATATCATTATAACATCATTCATTGATCAGTCTTTATAAGACTTGGACTATGTCCATTCCTTGATCAAAACATTCTTATATTAACATATCATGAGTATTCTATGGCATGCATCTATGATATTTCATTCTATGTTGACATTTCTTTCTATGACATTTCATTCTATTTAGAGTCTAGACATTATTATGATAGCTACCTTATGCTAACATATTTTGTACCTTGTCATATCTATCATCCTTGTTCTATGATAGTATTTTCAATTAGTTTTATATGCAGATCTGTTCTACCTTATATTAGCATTCCACTCTAACATGTTATTACATTACAAACTACTTCATGCTATGTCTTATTCCAATCAAAAGTATTGTGCAGCATTATGATCAGATTGCTGTTATATTCAAACATAAGAGACATTAATTGTGATAAGGAACTTACCTCAGTTTGCTGCTCTGTATTTCATCAGATCTACTTACCTCAATTTGCTGTCAGAATATCCTCTTTCTTTCTTTTTCTCTCCAACCACGATTCTTTCATCCATGATTATAACCTACTAATGTATCTGCTGTTTATATCCACAAATATTTCTTTCTTTCAATCCGATGCTTCCTACTCAGATTTCCAATTGATTTCCTATTCACTGATATCTCCTGTCCCTTATTCCCTGTTAATATATATCTATGTTTAAATCTGATTATATACTATTTTGTTGCCTTTCTGAGTACAGACCATTTTATAATTTATTTTTATTGAATGCCATCACCACCTCAAGATTATCCCGATTATTGAAGGAGCCATCTCTTATTTATGTCAACTGGTGATTATGTGGGAATTGACGAAGGTTGACTGCCCAAGAATTGTAGCATTTTACACTGTCATGGCCAACTGGGAAGTCGGGAGTCCCAAACAAATGCATATTATCACACGACCAGGTGATCGGGGCTTCGGATTGCAAGAGATAGCCGCCGTCACAAGGATATCACTTCTTCTATCGGGCTAGATAGAAGCTGTCGTGGCAAGTCAAAAGGGTGTCTCCTTGTCTATACCGTCTCAGTCTAGCCATCAGATGTTACGGGTCCTCCAAAATCTGTGATTGATTTCAATATAGAGCATTGGTGCATAAGAACTACCTTTAAATATTCGGTGCTACGGGGGTTTATTTTCCCTGTTTTACGTTTTTTCTCTTCTTACCCTTTTTTTTTCCTGATGATTCTTTTTTATGAGAGGTGTGGCTTTTCCTTTATAGCTCAGCAAGAGTCATGTTTGACTTGGTCAAGGGACATGCCTCCAGCCCAACGCTGAGTTGGTGGCTTCTTATATTTATTTATTTTTGCTTTTGTTATTAATTTATAATATGGTTCTAAAACCATTATTTAGAATATAGGTTAATATTTATTCATTCACTTTTATTATTATTTTGTATATTTATGATATTGGCTTATTTATTAATATTTGTATTTATAATAATCACAATTGTTTAAATAATTATAATATTATTTTATATTTATATTTTATATTTATTATATACTTTAATATTTATTATATGATAATTATTACAATGTTATTTTCAATATTTATAATTGTAATATTGTCTTGAACAATTAGAATTATGTAACATCAAATGGTTAACTATTTAATTATGCTTCTAAGTTCTAACTATCACAAGTTTCGGGGACATGACAGGGGGGTGGTGGAGGGGTGTCTCTTTGATGTTCCCATATCCTAGAGATGTCCTTGTCCCAAAAACAAATGATTTTTGGGAAGGGCTTCCCTGCGGAACACTGAATTTCATTTAGTTTAAAGTTAAACTTTATACTTTGCCGTTAATATTTCATAACTAATCGAGAGGATAAAGTTTAATTGTATATGTTTTATTTGGATGATAGATCTCGATTGTCTTGATCATTATTACATGTATTTTTAATTCTATATATATATATATATATATATATATTGTAGGACTATGCTTGGCCATATTGTACTGGCAGACCCTGAACCCATACTCAATCGTACCTAAAGCAGTATCTTTGCTTAGTTTTCTTGTATGGTAGGTGTCATGTAATTTGTGAGAGATACTTTCTCTCTATGCAAAAGTTATCATTGTTGGGTGTACTTTTGAGTCCTATTGACCTATATCTATTGTGAGCAGATTTTCTTATATGTTATTTCTTTCTGTTGTAGAGTTTAATATTTTGGGTGCTTTGCAACATAATAGTTCTTAGAAGATATTAATTTAAGTGCATCCATTGTAACATCTTTCATTTCTAGTTGCCATCTATTTTTCTACAGAAACTGGATATTTAGCTGTCTATAGCATCACAAAATGTCATCTAATTGATCTATCTATTGCATGTTCAGGTTATACTATTGATTCTAGCAGCTAATGCAGCGGTTGGAGTCATAACGGAAACAAATGCTGAAAAAGCTTTGGAAGTAGGCTCTACCACAAAAGATATTTTTTTCTTCTTATAATGCTACTTTAAATATTGGATATTGTTGTTTCTAGTTTTTGATTTATTCTCATATGTTAGTAAAATCTTACTTTTGGTTCTGGCCTTTATAAATGATAATTCTGTTTAACAAGGAACTAAATATTTAATATGTAATTTGATGAAATTACACATCATGTTTTAAAAGGGAAAACAAGTGCTATACATAGTTCATACTCCTTTGAGACATGAATGAAGAATTGAAACTACTTAGTTTTATGTTCATTAGAATACAGTGTTAATTAAAGAGCTCATGGGAGTGCTTTTTAATGTTTTATTTTTCTTTCTTATTTATGTTCTTGGTCAGCACATATTGGTCTTGGATATTTTATTGAGATCATTCAAAAGTTTGGATGTGTCATGATGCATATTTGACTAATGGGGATTTGAGCTCATTGAATGAGCACATGTAGAGGATGTAGCTTTTAAGAGTGTGTAGGTAATTTGAGGATACGATTGCTGCTGGGTATCCTTTGTGTTGAATCTATTATAGTTCTTTCTGACCTAAGTTATCAAAATTTCTGAACCGGGTATCTAATTTGTTTGCTGCATTTTGATTCACATTATTGGAACATAGAAGGAACCATTTGATGTCATGTCCAGCTTGCTGGAGCTTGAAGTTGGCTCTGTGTTTTTAGAAGATCTGCAGAAATATCTTGATAACTTATCTTTTGATTTCCCGAGCCTGTTAACATCTTATTTACATATGCTTTATCCTCTGCTCAAGATAAAAAGGAGCAAGATAATAAGTAAGCTTTCTAGGAGGTTTACTTAATCTGAGTGTTCATTGTGGCTCACCACAAATTTTTTCTGCTTTATGTAGACTTGTGTAAGTGACTTAGGATTTATAGTTATACCTTGTGGCTTCCTTACATGAGAATCGGATGCTCGATTGGATGGACTAACACTCTTGGTTGGATGAGCAAGCTGTCAAGAAAGATTATCTGTCTCTTTAATTATTAGAGAGGGCTTGGATCTTATGGAAGATTATTCATCATCTCGGGCAACAAACACATTCTGCTAACTAGGAAGATAAACTTCATACGACTTTAATATCTCATTGTATCCAACAAATAGGCCTCACACAGAAGGATCAAAGCTTGAATCTCTTTTTAGTTGGAACGTAAAAGTAGAGGGTAATTGAACACTATTAAGTTGGATACCTTTGTACTATCACCTGTACAAATTTCCTCTGGTGTTTTGTCTTTGAGAATCCTGTGAGAACATCTGTTGAAACACATATAAAACCACACTGCATGTCTCTGCACAAGGTGACAAGAAATATCCATGCCATGTATCATAGATTTGTGATCTCTACTGTAGACTTCCTCTTCCTTTTTTGTGACCCAATCCTGCTGCAGGTTATTGGAAATTGTTCACCCTCTTAATCACATCAGTACTAGAGAAACTATCAAATTCCTTGAAGATATAGTTGAAAACCAGAAAATACTTCCAACTTTGTTTTAATGAAATAAACCTTGATTTTATTCCCACGTTGGCTTTTGATTAAGGCCTTAAATTGTTGAAAACCAGAAAATACTTCCAACTTTGTTTTAATGAAATAAACCTAAGTCTTTCAACTGTCAAATTCCTTGGAGATATATTCACCTCCAGTGATTTTATTCCTGCTTTCGCTTTTGATCAAGGCCTCGAGCTGTTGAAAACCAGAAAATAGTTCCAACTTCGTTTTAAGGAAATAAACCCAACCCTGCTGAAGGTTATTGGAAGACTGAAGTCCTCCTTCCTCTTTATTACTGCAGTATTAGTGAAACTGCCAAATTCCTTGGTGATATATTCACCTCCAGAGTTACAAAGCAACACCATGATTTTATTCCCACTTTGGCTTTTGATCAAGGCCTTGAACTGTTGAAAATCAGAAAATACTTCCAACTTTGTTTTAAGGAAATAAACCCAAGTCTTTCTACTATTATTATCAATATAGATGTAAAAATACCTTTTTATAGATCCATAAGTGTAGTTTTAAAAAATATATATTTTTTAATAGTTTAATGATTGTTTATATTTTATTTTTTATTTTCAATAGAAGTAGGTTATCAACACCAAAATATTAGGTTGATTATCATGTCAAAAAAAATACTAAAACTTACTTAAAAAAATTGAAAAATATATGATGCATTAGATAAAAGATTCTATATCAAGATGGTATAATTTGTTTTTCTATTTTAGATAAATACTTAATATGAAAGTTGACATCACATGGAAATAGTTTTGTTTCAATACATGCACATTTTAATATTTATTTAAAAAAAAAAATATTTATCAAAATTGAAAAAAAAAAAATCCGTGCGCTAAAGTTTCAAGTATATATATATCTAGAAATATTCAGTGACGAGAAGAGGGTGAAAAAAAGCTTGGGTCGGGCTTTGCAACAAGGACTGCATGCGTGTGAGGGTTTCTGCCCGTGGAGGAGGTTCGGCCCTCCTCCACGTTTGTTCATTATTTTCTTGGCGTACGACATTTCCTTCTAAGTGCTGAGTTGTAAATCCAAATAACTCCGTTCGCATTGGGTGTGATAGAGAGTTTGTTTCGGTGCTTTGTCTGGGTGTGGCTGCATGTGTGGCTCTTGCAGAGATTACTTGATATGATGGATGGGGATACAGATCCACTGGGCGAATCCATTAATGAACCTTTCACTCCAAATGCCAACAATGTGGCTCCCAAATCCTTCCATGATATTGTTGTGGGTGAAAGAGGCTGGCTGCTGGAGGGCGCTAAATTCACGCTCGGGGAAGTCGACGAAGGTTAGGATAATGGAGGAGAAAAACAAGGTAAGCATTCCCCGGCTCCTCCTTTGAAAGCTATCTCGATTCCTAATAATACCCTAGATGAGGCAATTGCAAAAGAGGACTCTAGGTTGTTGAAAACTGCCATTTTTTGTTGCCATCGACTCTAATAGGGTTCCAACTGTTGTACCCAAAACCAAAATTTTTGCTTCATCAAGGCATTATGTTTAAAGAGTATTAACCTTGCTAAAATGATGTCAAGTATAGTTTTTGGGCAATATCAAGCATGGAGTTTTGTCAGTAGTTTGTCAGTTAAAGGCAGTTTCATTGATCAGAACTTGATGCTGAGACTCAGAACGGAGCATTTCATGATGGAGGAGCACTTCGCGACAGCATTTCACGTTACACACGATCATTTTAGTGGTCAAGACGGAGTTTTTAGTGATCAAATTATGAGGATTTCTCAGAGAAAAAACAAGAAAGCGCAACTATAGCCTGGGGGCGCCCTTCTAGAAGGAGGTCAAGATCTTGTTGAAAATGCTCATAAATACAGTTAATCTCTTCAGAATTGGCCTGGCTATCCGACGAGCTATCTAGCGAGGTTATCCGAGACCCGTAACTCCGGCAACTGGCAACAGAAGTTGAAATTCTCAATGTTTCACATGGCAGAAACTTGTCTTTCTCCAGCAAAAGCGCGCCTGTAGCTTGAGGGCGCCCTTTTAGATGGAGGTTTGGATTTTAGTTTTTTTGATGATTGAAGCAGTCATTTTCTTCACGACTAGTCTGCTCGTCCAACGAACTATCAAGCGTAGTCGTTCGAGTCCTAGAACTCCGGCAGCCAAAGTCTGAAGATGAGCTTATAATAGAGTTTTCACGTCTTTGAGCTTCCTCATTGCATTTCCAGCGCAACTATAAGCTTAGGGGCGCTGGTTAAAATGACCCTTAAGATGATCAAATTTGTAGATGAGGTCTTCCTAACATTAGTACTACGCTAGTCCAGTTTCGCAACGCACCAAGTTGCCTGTCAATCCGACATTCCGGGTGATCATAGCAGAGTTTCTATCAAGCACGTAATTTCACGGGCGGACCAACATAAAATTTTCATTGTATTTCTACAGTCCAGAGGTGCCTAGCCTTTAGGCCTGTCAGATGAGGTCGTTCGCTTTTGAAGTCTTCACGGGATTCAAGCGTAATTACTTTATCTATCCGACGAGCCCAGCCATCAACTTCCAGGATTTGGCAGTCGCTCGTACGTGCGAGGTCTTTGGCGAAGTGTTGAAAAGTGAAGATAACTCGCAAAATGGCTTAATATTGGTCGTTTATTCCATCTTGGGATGGGCGCCCTTCTATTTGAGGTCTTAGAAGCAGTTTTCTTGCTTCGTCGCCTATAGAGACTTCTCTTCTCAATCCTTTTGGCTATCCATTAAAACAAACGTGGCTCAAATCGGATCATCCCAGCTCCAGATATCAGAGGTCGAAGTAGGGTACTTGGATGAAAGTTCAATTTTCATCAAAATGGTGCCAGTGCAATTGAAGGCCAGGGGCGCTTTTACTTTTGAGGCCCTTAATGCAATTTCTAGTCGTCGTGTGTATATCCGTTGGATGCAGAATGTCTCCAGTCATGCAGTGAGCTTGGTTTCTTGTCAGTAGGGTTCACCGTTCGCCGTCAGCAGCCGTTTGAAGTGTCAGATGACAGTTTAGGAAAATGGTTTAAGTCTGGAACCTGTAAATGAATTTAATCAAGGGCGCTTAATTTTTTGAGGTGTCAAACGATGGATTTTGCAGTGTTGACTCCATGCAGACATTTCTTCTTTGCTCAGCAGGCTTCGCCATGAATATCTCAGTTCAGTCTCAGCAACATCCGGTCACTTAGAAATCAGTGTCGAAGATGGCTAGTCGTGACTTTGTCATCAGCTATAAAATAGGAAGTTAATAAAAAGTGCAATATCTTGAGCAAATGGATGCCTATGAGCTCAGATGATGACTTTTTGGAATCAGTGAAGTCTAACGGTGAATCCTAAAGCTTCATTCGAATTGTCAACTGAAGTTTAAAATATTTAATATTTATTTTGCATTAAGTGGCGATTTTCTATTTTTGGCACCTTTGCATAATGAATATTTTGTTATTTATTTAAATTCAAACTTCAAGTCAGTGGTAGTGAAACTGAGAATGGTCCAATCAGAAAGCTTCTATTTCAATCAGGGTTTTAAATCTTGCAGTTGCCAAGATAGGTGCGAATTTCTTCTTATTTAAACATGGCACCCTCATTTGATATTCACTATGCTTTGAGAAATTTGTATTTCTTAAGAGGAGATTTTTATCTTAAGGAAAATTCGTATTTTTCAAGGCAAATTCAATTCTTCAGTTTACAAAGGCGAATTTCAAGCTTCAATAGAAATTCATATTTTCTTCAGAAGACAAGTTCATATTCTTCAAGAACAAAGGCGCAAACTTCAAAGCAAATTCGTTTTTCTCAAAGCAAAGGCGAATTCTTGCAGATCAAAGGCGAATTCCTCATCAATTTTCAAAGGCAATTTTATCTAACATATCTTTTTGCAGGTTAAAAGTTCACAATTATCAGCAATTTGAAGAATTCAAGGGCGATTTTCATTGAAGAAGAGCATATTAAAAAAACGTTTTCTTTTTCCTCCTTGATTCTCAGATTTCTCTCAGATTCTAGTTCGCATGTTCTTGAAATTGGCAAATTCGACAAGTTCAAACATCTGGATCATTTCTATATAATTTCCTCGAGTTAAAATTGTGCGCTTGATTTTTCAGGAAATTTTAACTTCAGAACATTCGTTCTCGAGTTACTAATTTTCTCAACTAAAAACTCTTTGCATGATTGAGTAGAAGTCATATTTTCGCATATATGACATTTTGGGCTGTCTTAGAATCTTTTTCTGGACAAAACCCATATCTCAGATTTTTGACTAAAAATAAATCTTCGAAAGGCTATTTTTAACTCTCGCAGGCTATTTTTAGTTCTCCAGAAATCTTGTCAGAACATAGTCAAGTTCACAGTCAACAGGCGAGTTTTTTAGAATGCAATTTACTCAGCTTGAATGCAGGACCAAAATAGTCCTTACTCATGACTTCCTCAGGATGGTTGAGACGGATCTTCACAAAGTATTGTCAGAAGCAGTTCTAGATCCTGTTAAGATCAGAGCTTCAATTATTCAAAATATTGAGCAATCTGGCTTATTAGAGGCTGCTTCCATACCTATCTCCGTTCATTGTATTGGATTTGTGATGGCTTGTATTAAGCATTACAATTCTACTACTCGTGAGATAGTGTCAGTTGATGGACGAGTCATTTGCAGTCTCAAACCTTTGGACATCGAAGGAGTTTTGGCATTCCTCAACACCCGAACAGTCTGGTTATTTCTATGGAGCAGTGTGAGCAGGCATTTGATGCTGATGTGGACAAGTGTCAGAAGAAGATGGCAGAAAGATGGTTAAAACAAGCAAAGAACAGATTGCCAAACAATGTGGGTTGTGGTGAATACAAGGATGAGTACGCGATTCTAATTACACTCCTGAATCGTGTCTCAGGTCGAGCACATGCGAATGTTTTCCAGCCTTGGATGTATTACATTATTGGTCGCATCTATCTGGGCAGGAGCATTATGACTGGGCATCCTTCATTAGCAATATTCTCCACAGGCAGATCACTGGTTTCCTAGTTGCCCATGAGTTTCACATGTGTTCATATCTCGTGTACTTGATCGCTTATCAGGGTCAGTTTTGAGGATTAAACACCGTGGGCATTCTTAGTGTTTAGAAAGTCTATCAGTACTATGATCAGCTTGAGTTCACTAGGGCTGAACGTCATTTCAAGCGTGTTCATGAGGCTTTTCTGACTTATACAGTGAGAAATTTGGACTAGGGGTTGCACGTTCGTATCTCGGCAGTTGCTAGGGTAGCGATGGATGGATGGGCAGATTGGTTTATTCAGTTCCCGACATACACCTACATCCGAGTATACGGATTTACAGGAAATCCAGCTATGCTTCCACGCTATCCTTCAGATAAGACAGTCTTTCAGGAGTTCCTGAGACAGATGCATGATGTTCATCGTCTTTTACGCCGTAGGCACAGACCATCTATCAATTTTCCTTTTCAGTTTGGAATGTATTGGTGTAAGGCGACAATTGATGCCAAAGTTGCAGGGCAAGAGCTTGAGAGATATCATCTTAAGTATCTTGTTGAAGCACGTGCCTATGATCTTTCAGGTCATTATACAACTCGCCTTGCTGGAGGTATATTTCATGAGCCTTCTATGGAGGATTACTGGGAAAATTGCGTAGATGACTTCGAGGTTCGCAGACGTAGTTACGGCCGCTTCTCTCTCTCACAAATTTCTGTTTTCTTGTCAGAAGATGTGGGAGGTTTTATCAGATGATGAGGGAGAGGTTCTTCCTCAGTTTTTCAGAGAATAGGTTGATACACAACTGTTGCCAGCAGTTGATTGGTACGCCAAGGAATACGCAACGATCAAGGAGAGGTCAAGTAGAGTTATTCATAACAGTATACTTTACCTTGACAACAAGAAGAGTAGGAGGGTAAGTATGCCCAGAGCAGAGCCGCTAGTAGTGGTGAATCCTTCGTTACCTTCCTCGTCAAAACCTAAACAGAAGAAAAGGAGTAACCCTCCTAAGAAAGGTCAAGCGCTAAATAATTCAAAGGGCAAGGCGCTTGCCACTGTTACACACACGGAGCCTGATAGACAGCCGGTCACAGAGCGAGTTGAGAGACTAGTTTAGAGTCCGCCAGTACCTGAGGTTCAGCCTCAAGTTCCTACACCAGTTCCAGAGCAGTCGCTATTCCCAATTCACATTGAATTGGATTTAGACTCTCCACCTCGCAGTGGGTCCTCTACACATTCACTTTCGTCGCAACCTCCTTTTGCTAGTATAGACCCTTCTAGTAGTATTAGCCGAGATCAATCTTGGATCGAAGCTCAGCTTGGAATTAAGAGGAGGCAGCCATCCTATGTTCTTAATCATTCCGATTTTGATGAGGTTGATCAGGATGCGCCAGACAAGAGGATCAAGAACATGGTCCACGTAGAGAGGAACACTGACATGGAGATCGTAGTCGAGACTGCTTTACCTCCACAGGGGAAGAGCTTGGCTGAGTTGGAATCTCAAGACTTCGAGGTTATCACAGTTAACCTTGGTCGTAGCACACGCCAGACTCAGGTTGATCTACTGCAGGTTGCTACAGACAGTGCCAAGGATAGAATACTGAAGGATGGAGAAGATAAGGCAGCCCTCAAGGCTGAAATCAGATAGCTTCGTCAGTATATTTTTAGCCTTGTACATAGACCAGAGGTCATTGCCACACTCCCGCCGATGCTTGAGCCTCCAGTAGAGGAAAGTCAACTTAATCACTTAGTTGCATATGGTAAGCGTTTGGATGAATGGGAGGAGGAGTTCGTTGCTAGAGGCCGTGCTATGCTCACAGAGTTATATCAGTTGCGGTATAATGCACGAGGGCTCCATATTCGTCTCCAGGATGAGGAGTGAGATATGGCGATTAATAAACCTCGGGATGAGATTATGATTGCTCACCTGAGTGTGGCATATGATGCAGTCACAGATGCAGAGGATAAGGAAGCTATCTACTCTTGGAAAACACAGTTGGTTTTCAAGGCAAAGATAGAAGAGACTTTGGCGTCATAGTTGGCTGAGAGTAGAGAGCACATTACTAGTGCACTCTGGTTGGTGAGAACTTTGGTTTCTCGCTTACCATGCCGATATCAGATTGAGGGTGGTGCCTACATTGAGTTTACCAATGTTCAGTCAGAGCTTCAGGCACTCATTCATACCATTTTCAATGGGGAGACCGTTGGCTGTAAGGTTACTCAGCTTACAGTCATGTCAGCATTGTTTGATGAGGCAACAAGGAGCAGAGGTGAACTTCAGTCTCAGATCACAGCTGGTGAGGATATGCTGCACCGACATAGCATTCTTCGACAGAGTCTCACAGCTCCAGATAGTGATACAGTTAACAATCTCGTTGAGGGATTGATTGCTTGAGATCACGGACAGTAAACTTCAGTTCCCACCTCTCAGGATAGACATTACACACAGGAGTTAAACTTGGCGTTACTTTCTCAAGTTAACTCGCTGTCTTGTCTCATGCATATCTATTCTGAGATTAGCTTTACACACTTGGAGTTTCATTTAGGGTTTTCGTTAACTGATGATAGTCTTCTAGTTAACTTGCTTTCAATAAGGACGTGCATGCTTGCACAGTTGTCCATTTTTAGATTAGATGTTTCGGTTAATTGATGGTAGTTTTCCAGTTAACTGTATAGTTTACTTCATTAGGCTTAGCAATAAATCTTGCATGCATTGCAAGACTGTAGTTGACTCAAGGTGATTTTAGGGTTCCCTACACCTTGATGTATATAAATAAGAGCTTTTGCTCATTTGTAAATAACTTTTGCACGAGAGAGAAATATATGTTGTGCCTACCTTGCCCTCAATATTACTCTTTTGGTATTTGTTCATGTGTCTTTACTATTATGATGAATTGTTATGGCACATAGGGTTTCATGCAATTGTAATGGTGAATTCTTTCCATAGTTAGATCAAATCTGTTTTTTGTTCAATAAGCTTGTTCAGATTGTGATGATAGTTGTGCCACCTTGCCTTCAAGTAGAGAATCTGCCCTTGGTTATCGTGTATTGTTGTGAACAATAAACTTATTCGGATTGAGCTGATAGTCGTGCCACCTTGCCTTCAAGTTGAGAATCCGTATTCAGTTTATAGTGTGATGTTGTTACTGATAAACGTGTTTAGATTGAGCTGATAGATGTGCCACCTTGCCTTCAAGTTGAGAATCTATACTCGTTTATCGTCTGATAGTCAAACCTTGCTCCGTTTCCTCATGCTCTGTTTTCTTGAGGAGACTGGATAGAATTTAAGTAATTAAGTTTAGTTGTAGTTAGTAGTCTGCAAAACCAGAAAATACTCAGCTGCAACGTATATAGTTTTCGAGAAAGCCTTGTACCTCTACAACTGAAACAAAAAGACAGGATATAGTTTAGTTTATTTCCATTTGCAAGTACTTTTGTCAAGCACAACGAGGGAGCTTCCCCTCCTAATTTGAAGAGCACTCATTGCGTAGTGTGCATAGCTGTCCGTACCAACTCTTACTCTAGAGGTGCTAGTTGTTACGCCAACACCAACAAGGAAATATTAATATATGGAAGAGTGGTTTCACAATATCTGGGAAAAAAAATTAGGGCTGCATTTTTATTATTGTCGCATGGTGCAGAAGGGTTTTTATGTCATCTTTTTTAATAACCATAATTCTCAAATGGAGGCAATTAAGAAGCAATTTTGGAATGTCGGGATGGTTGTCTTCCGGGCCCTAGCATGGAATCCAGAAGCATTGGAGGAGGAGGTTCTAGCGCTCTCTAGCCCTAGGTGGTTAATTGTTAAACATGTTCCTCCCCGATTATGGAAATTTGTTCCAGTTCTATTGGAACCATATGGGAATGTCTTAAAAATTGATGACATTGTAATCTCCCCTTCCTAGACAATTCGTGTAATAAAGGGGTTGGCCTATCATTTTGACCCTTGGAGGCTAACATTTCTCGTAGGCTAACATTTCTGGAGCGAGAGTCCTTTGAGGCAGTAGTTTGGTTGTTTTTGATGGCATCACTTCTCTCCTTCATTTAGTGGATTAGGATTTGGTCTTTGCAAGGGTTATTAATTCAGTTTTGGAAAACTTACTATTTTTAGTAAAGTCATTTTTCCGACATTGCTATTTTAAGCAGGGGCACTTGGTCAGATGTAGCTGGGCAATATTGATTCGCATTTCAGACGACACCTCAAAATAATAAGTATTTGGGGAGATATTAATAATTTAATGTTTTAAATGATATTAATGATTAAAAGTTATATTATAAGGTTATTAAATGACAGTGGTATCAGAGCACAGTTTTCCTGCCATCTTGTGTATTACAGACTTCATTTCATGAGTAGAGATATCATTTTTTACACTAAGGGTAGAGGAACAGGGAAAAAAGATTAGATAGGTCCATCGGTTCCGAAAGGAGATACAGTTTTAGGGATTCTTGGTATTCACAGGTCTAGTTCTGGTAGTAGTGAGGACAATGTCATATCACTTATGGAAGATAGGGAGATTCCTAGGGAGACACCTAGAGATTCAGGAAAGGAACATGCTAGAGGGGAGAGTTTGGAGACTGAATTCAGGAGAAGACATGACAACATGATGATGATGTCTCAGTTGATGGGCATGATGAGGTAGTATGTTCCACACTAGCATGTCTTTTAGATAGGGCAATCTAGTGGGACTGCAGCAGTAGATCAGCCACATGCTACAATACAACAACAGTCATCATTTAATATTCTTGAGCGTAGGCCTGGACAACCTACTTTTATTACTAGAGAGTTCCCTCCAGTTCAGCAGGCAGAGCATCACGTTCCTCAGCTAGAGTTTCAGACACCACAGGGTATGTTAGTGGCAGACGTGACCAGACACTTTGTTGAGTATTCGACATTGGCTCCTGAGATCAGGAAAGCCTTGTCTTTTCATGAGTTTATGGATGCCAATGGACCCAGAGGTGGAGGTAGATTTGAGCACAGAGCTCCCTAGCAACAACCATGACCACCACAGGTGAATAGAGACCTCCAGCCTGCAGTCAACAAGATGATCTTGTCGTATTTTGATGATTCGGAGAAGAGTTCAGCAAGGTCTTGGGTTTAGAAATTAGATAATTATCTATCTTTGAGACCCATGCATGAGGACGAGGCCATTAAGTTTGCTACACTGCATCTTGATGGTTTGGCGCATGACTAGTGGCATGATGGGATGTACACTTCAGCATCATCTGGTTAATACCTATCAGGAGTTCACGAACAGGCTCATTGAGCGTTTTGATAAAAAATATCTAGAACTATATTTCAGAGAGCTAGTTCAGCTCAAGCAGTCAGGTAGTTTGGATATGTATATTAGTGAATTCCAGAAGATATCAGTTATGGTGATAGGCATATCCGAGAGGAGACTTGTCATTTTGTTTATTGAAGGGTTGTATGAGCCTATGAGAGGTTGGGTCAAAGCATTTGATCCCCCTACTCTACAGGAGGCTATGTGGAAGGCACATAGTATGGAACTTGCAGCACCTCGCAACAAGTTTTCTTCTGGTTCATTATCATATTCAAGGCCTAACAAATCATTTGAAAAGAAGAAAGACAAATCTGATCCAAAGGGAAGGAGTGCACCACCTTTTGATCGAGATACCTTGAATGCTTTGTGCAAGAAAAGGTTATGTTTTTGGTGTAAGAGCCCATATGATGAAAAACATGAATGCCCTCTTCGTCCTAAAGCAAAAAGTAAGCAAATGGAATGGTTTTATGAGGGTGAAGAGCAATCTGATTTGGAGCATTCAGATGATGAGAAACCCGAAAATGAAAGTGGAAGTGATGGTGAAAAGAAGATACAGGAGGCCCACCTGACTAGTCTTCAGAGAGATGGTTGTTTCAGGCTACGTGGGCTCCTAGCTGGTCAAAAAGTCATAACACCACTCGACACAGGTGCTACGCATAATTTTATAGATGCACGTTTGGTTGAGAGACGTGGTATACAGACAGAGGAGTTTGAGGGTATAAGGGTTAAGGTAGCAGATCGGTACACCCTCAAATGTGACAGGAAAATATCAGACCTCCCTATGTGGCTCAATAATTATGAATTCAAGGCAGATTTTTATGTAGTAAATATGGGAAATACTAATGTAGTACTTGGCATGGCATGGCTTCATGATTTGGGTGGGTTCACACTTAATCTTCGTGACATGGAGATGAAGTTTAAAGTCAATGGGAAGCCACATGTGATAAAAGCTATCAGGGAAAGCAACTTGAGAGTTGTATCTTTCAGACGAATGGAGAGGCTCATTCGTCATGATATGGTTGATTGGGCTGTTGAATGTATGTTGTTGCCAACACAACGTGAGCAACAAAAGCATGATTATCATCCTGACATCCAGGAGTTGAGAATTAAACACTCTAAAGTGTTTAGTGATATCCCACTTGGTAGACCTCCAGACAGGGGTATTGAGCATATTATCGAGTTGAAGTAGGGCGCAAAGCCCATTATGATCACTCCTTATAGACATCCGAAATGTCTGAAAGATGAAATAGAGAAGACAATTAGTGAGCTGCTAGCAATGGGGCATATCAGACCAATCAAGTCACCTTTTGCTTCATCGGTGGTATTGGTGAAGAAAAATGATGGTTCACTAAGAATGTGTATAGACTACTGCCAGCTAAACAAGAGAACAATAAAAAATAGGTATCCTATACCCCGCATAGATGAGTTGCACAAAGCATGCTACTTCACTAAAATTGACTTGAGATCCGGGTACCATTAGATTCAGATGAGAGAGCAAGATATAGAAAAGACTGCTTTCAGATGCCATTGTGATCATTCGAGTTCTTGGTTATGCCGTTTGGTTTAACCAATGCTCCTGCCACCTTTCAGGCCACGATGAACAGGGTTTTCAGTTCTCAACTGCGGAGATATGTCTTGGTCTTCTTTGATGATATCTTGGTGTACAACAGGACATGGGAGGAGCATTTAGCTCAGCTAGATATAGTCTTGAGCATTCTGGATAGGGAGTCCTTGTATGCCAAGGAGTCCAAATGTGTGTCAGGCATGACTTGAGTTATTGTATCTTGGCCACATCATCAATGCGAAGGGAGTTAGTATGGACCTTGACAAGGTCCGAGCTATACTTGAGTGGCCAATACTAGAGAACCTTACCTAACTCAGAGGATTCATTGGGTTATGTGCTTTCTACAGGCGGTTTGTCAGTGGGTTCTCTCGACACGCAACACCCCTTATTGATTTGACAAAAAAGGGGGCATTTGTTTGGTCACCACAGGCCTAGGAGTGCTTTGAGAGGTTTAAGATGATTATGACTTCATGTCCAATTTTAGCCTTGCCAGACTTTACGAGGCCTTTTGAGCTTTACTGTGGTGCCATAGGAGAAAGCATTGGCACAGTGCTTATGCAGGAGCAACACCTTATTGCTTTCGAGAGTAGGAAGCTTAGGGGACCTGAGAGGGGTTACAACATCTATGACAAGGAGATGCTAGCCATCATGCACGCATTGGCTAAGTTCAGGCAATATCTGGTGGGCAGCAAATTTAGTGTGCGTACTGATCATAATAGCCTAAAACATTTTCTTGGACAGCGAGACTTAAATGAACGACAACAAAAGTGGGTCAGCAAACTGCAGTCATATGATTTTGATATCTCCTTTGTTAAGGGGAAACAAATTGTGGTAGTTGATGCCTTGTCTCGCCGACCCCAATTGAACTGTATGGCACAGATTTCAGAGGACTGGAGGCATGGGATTATTGCTGAGTATGCCAAGAACCCGTGGGCTTTTGGCATTGTGGATGGGACAGAGTAGGATAGCAGATACTTCGTTGTGAATGACTTTATCATTTACAAGGGAAGGATTTTCTCGATTCCAGATTTAGAGATGAAGAACATAGTTCTGAGAGCCTTTCATGATCTTCCTATGGCGGGCCATCCCGGATATTTCAAAACATATAAGCAGGTTCGGGAACGGTTTACTTGGAAAGGGCTTAAGACAGACGTTCTTCAGTATGTCAGAGAGTGCCTTGTTTGTCAGCAGAACAAATAGGAACACACTTATCTTGCTGGCTTGCTTCAACCACTTTCGATTCTTGACAGGAAGTGGGAATGTTTATCGATGGATTTTATTACGGGCTTGCCGAAAGCCCAAGGGAAGGATTGCATATATGTAGTTGTTAATCGGCTGACAAAATATGCACTTCTTTCCGATTACTGCTACATACACAACATTGCAGACTCCAGAGCTCTTCTTCCGAGAGGTATTCAGGTTACATGGTTTGCCTCAGACTATAGTGAGTGATAGAGACAGTCGGTTCATGAGTAACTTTTGGCAGGAGTTATTCAGGTTATGTGGAACCGAACTTACCCCTAGTACCGGCTACCATCCACAGATAGATGGACAGACAGAGATTGTCAATAAGTGGGTGGAAGGTTATCTGTGAAATTATGTAGCTGGACAACAAAGAGCTTGGGTGAAGTTGATATATCTCTGCGAGTATTGTTATAACTCCACTCACCAAATGACCATACAAATGACACCATTAATGGCACTATATGGGTATGAGGTACCCAACTTCTTGGACTTAGTGCTAAGTGACAGTAGAGTGGCCAATGTAGGAGATATCTTACGGGATGATCAGGATATTATGCGGTCTCTCAGAGATAATATTCAGCGGGCATAGAATCAATAAAAGTAGTATGCTGATTATAAAAGGGTTGAGTGTTCTTTCATAGTGGGTGACATGTTGTATCTCATGTTGTAGCCTTACCGACAGCCTACTCTGAGGAAGAGTGGTGCAGGGAAGCTGAAACCCCGTTACTATGGCCCATTCAGGATTGTCAGACAAGTGGGTGAGGTTAATTATGAGTTGGATCTACCGGTGGATAGTAGGGTTCATAATGTGTTCAATGTTTCGCGCCTGAAGAAGGCGTTGGGTCAGCATGTTGTTCCCTCTCCAGTTTTTCCACCCCTTGACAATGAGGGGAAGTTGATTCTAGTACCTGAGGCCATCCTCGATTTTAGAGAGAGACACCTTCAAAGGCGGGTTATCAGGGAGTATTTGATAAAATGGAAGGATTTGCCGGTAGAGGATGCTAGTTGGGAGTCAGAGGAGATCTTACAGCATCCAGAGCTGAGATTGCTTGAGGACAAGCAATTTCAGGGAGGACGGACTGTAATGTCTCCTTCCTAGACAATTTGTGTAATTAAGGGGCTGGCCTATCATTTTGACCCTCGTAGGCTAACATTTCTGGATAGAGGGTCCTCTGAAGTAGTAGTTTGGTTGTTTTTGATGGCATCACTTCTCTCCATTCAGTGGATTAGGATTTGGTCTTTCCAGGGGTTATTAATTCAGTTTTGGCAAACTTACTATTTTTAGTAAGTCATTCTTCCGACATTGCTATTTTAACTAGGGGCACCTGGTCAGATGCAACTCGGCAATATTGATTCCTATTTCAGACGACACCTCAAAATAATAAGTATTTGGGGAGATATGAATAATTTAATGTTTTAAATGATATTGATGATTAAAAGTTATATTATAAGGTTATTAAATGACTTTATAATAAAAGTGGGGCCATTTATGTTTAATGAGTAATTAATACTCATGGAGAAGTACGCCCACTTAAATAATATTTTCCTAAGTCTTCAAAAGGGGAAATTAAATATCATTAAAACATTATAAAAGTGCTTTTTGGGAATCGAGCCTTTGAGAGGAGTATTTAATAGCTCAAGAGACAAATCGAACTGATTATCATGATTATTCAACTTTGTCTTTTTTCTCTGAGAGCTTTGGAGTTTGTGAAGAAACGGGGGTTTCTACAAATTTCGTGCATTTTCAGACTTTGGGGAATGATACCTCTTCAGAGTCGAGCATACTGAGGTTGTGGAAGATCAACTGAAGATTGCTAAATAGAGTGGCTCCACACAGGGGTCATATTTGTGCTTTATTGGAAGATTCAACAGGGGTTTGGAGGAAGAATCAATAAATAAAAAGGAGGTCGATTTGCAGCCACCATCATTTGTGTTTTCAGGCAACTTCACTCAGCCGTACGTCCTTATCTATTGCTGCCAGGCCGTACAAACTACAGCAGCTAGGGCGTGTTTCTCAAGGAGAGCCAAACGCCTTCATCTTGGTCTAGATTTTATCATAAAAAGGGATGGCTAGGTCTTCTAAAGCATTGGGCGTCATTTCTATGAAGGAGATTGAAGATTTTCATTCAAATTGAATTTATCAGCTGGAGTATTTATTGCTGCAATAAAAATCAGGTTCTTTAATAATGCATTAGCTGCCTTTTTGTATGCATGTAAGATTTGTGGCATTGTAATCATTCATCTATAATAAGGAAGATATTTGCAGCTCTTTTAGGTGTAGTTTTACTTCTGTATCATTTATTTTATTGCAATTTCATTACCTGGCATTATTTAGAAAACACAAAATTACATATTTGCAAAAAACCACAAAAACTACAAAATCAACAAAACATAAAAAAAAAACAATCTGCATTCTTCAACATTAGTTTGGGGTTGAGAGACACCAGGTCTCTTACAGACACTAAAACCCCTCTTCCGCACTCTGATGCACGGGTGTTGGTATCCTTGTCTTTGGATATGGAATTGCCGGGGGTTATAGAAATCAAGTTGAAATCTGGAAATGTTTGTTGTGAAATTGAAATCCTAGGAGGGCTGAATGCCTGCTATTTGTGTAGGCGTGAAGGCCACATCAGAAGGAATTGTCCATTTATAAGGAGTAAAACTAATTCCAGAGCCGCCTTTGGCGGAGGCACTGAAAATAAGATGCAGCCCTCTACAATGGATGGACGGGCAGAGAGAGATGTGAATAATGTGGAGGGAATTGTGCAATACAGCCCCACACTGCAGCAACTCGATGAGAGGTTTTCCCCATTAAACCCTTAATTCAATAAGAAATTAAGAAATAACTTTCCATAGATGGAGAATGCAGAAACATCTAAAATCAATAAAACAACAACAAATGTGGAGGATAGCCTGACCTCTCTACTTCATGAAATAGATAGCAATACAAGGGAAGGAAATGAAAGGAATAAAGACCACCAAAAAGGAAATGAGAATTCCGAGCCTGACTCTCTATTAAGATCAGATAAGTCAGCAAGCAGTATGAAACTAAATGCCCAACAATTGGCCCTGAAGAAAGTAAGACAATGTAAAGAACCTAAAGAAATTAACCCTAAACCAGGCAAAAAGATCTACACCTTTAACTCTAAATACTTTAAGGAGAACAATGATTTGGATTCTCAACCTAAAGGCTACCCCATGGATGGAGGTGGAGAGAAGGCAATTCAATGCCCCAGAGGGGAAATTGAAATCTTGGACACTAGGGGAGGCCCTCAAGACTAGGATGCAGTTCGGGAGGGAATACCTACTAAAGATACTGGTGTTGATCTTGAGAGCATCCATCTTGAGGGCCTGGAGGACAGAATAGAGAACCTTATCACCTTCAACACTGTATCATTTGTAGTTGGGAATTAAAAAGTGCATGAAATCATGGTTCCTACATTGTCACTGAACCCTTCCAACCCTCTTGATGGCGTGGTGAGTTTTGATGGGTTTGCATCACAGTCAGGCATGGATTCTGTAGATGACCTAGGACCACTCTCTACTAAGGATATCACTGATGGAGAAGAGACCCCATGGAAGTCATAGTTAGAAAAACTCAGAGATATAGGAAGAAGAAAGGCCTGGAGGTTGGCAAATCCCCTCCGGATAAAGATTCCAACCACCCTCAAAAAGATAAGAGAAATAAACTCAATGCGATCCTGCCCCCTAATGCTAAAAGGGTGGAAGCAGAAAATAGACTTCCTAAATGCTTTGATATTTTTAGGAGTGATAAGGGGCCCCCACCCAATGAACAAACCTAATGGAGGTCAATTGCTTTTCCTGGAATGTAATGGGGCTTGAAACCTCTGATAGGAAACATGTGTTAAGAAGGTTTCTAGTGCAAAAATAAGAAAAAGACTTTGTCCTGCTACAAGAGGTTAAAGCCACTGGTTTCAACCTTGAAACTAGCCTGAAGGTTATATGGAAAGAAGCTACCCAATTTGCTGCCAAGCACGAAAAGGGCAAAGGGGGTGCTGTAATCCTGATGGAAAACAATTGGGCTCAACATGTGGATAGCTCTGGGACTTCCCCTCGTAATCGGGAAGTCTGGGTGATCATTAAGAAAAAAAAAGTTGTTTTGGGGTTTGCTCGGTATATGCCCACAATGACTATAAGGAAAGGATCCTCCTGTGGAATTGGCTTTATACCTTGCAAGATATTCCCTGGATCATTGGAGGAGACTTCAATTTTGTAGAAAGGGAGGAGGATAAATGGGGTGGAACAGGCTTTGATTGGAAAGGTAATGAGAGATTCTATTGGCAAAGAATGAAATCCAAACTGAGGATTGAAGACCCTATTGAAGGGCAAAAGAAAGATACCCAAGCCATCTGGTTTACATGGTGTAACTCCCAAAAAGGAGGCAGGAGAATCTATTGCAGACTTGATAGATTCTATGTATGTAAAGCTTTTTTCTCGGCCTCCCCAGTGAAAGAGGGATGTAAGGTTGAAGTATTTCCATATTCCAAAACTTGCAGGCAACAATAATGTCTTTTGCCTAAATACCAACCTCCTGAAGGACAATGACTGTAAAAGTTCCATACTATGTGTCAGGCAGATCAACAAGTGGATGCACAAGAATCTTTCCCCCATTGATAGATGGTCATTGAACATAGAGGGTTGGAAAGTTTTGTTCCAAACAATTGGGAAAAAGAGAACCAAAGATAACTGAAGGAGGGAGGTTCTTCTCCAAGATAAGCTTCTCCAGGCAGAGATTGATCTGCAATCTAATCCCCTGGATGAAGCCCTCACAAACAGGTTGGTTATGGCTAAAAACTCTCTAAGGAAGCTTGATAACCACAAGGTTCAAGGTCTAAGAGCAAGAGCTAAAATGAACTGGCTAGAGAATGGTGATAAAGGCACAAAATTTTTCTTTAGATATATTAAGGAGAAGCAAGCTAGAGAACAAATTGACCAAATCACTATGAAGGGCACCACTGTGGTTAACCAAGAAGAGATGTGGCAGTGGATTAGAGACAAAATTGAAAAGAAAATTGCCAAGTGGAATAAACAATTTCTCTCCTTGGCTTGTCGTATCCAAGTTTGTCGGAAGATACTCTCTTCTTATAGTATTTACTTTGCTTTTGTTTGGTTCTTCAACTCCTACTAGATCAATGAAATTCAAAAAAGAATAAGATCCTTCTTATGGTTATATGGGAAAGGGAAAAGAAAGAGGTACTCGGTGAAATGGGAATGGTGCACCATCGAAAAACCCAAAGGAGGCTTGGGCTTAAAAGATTTAAGGTTACAAGGCATTGCTTTGGCTGCGAAGTTGGTGATAGAGGCATTGGAAGGGGGAGAACCTTGGAAGATTTTGGTTAGGCAAAATATGCTCAATGCCGTTCCCAAACATGCAAAATCTTGGAGATCTCTGCCACTTAATGATATCCTTAGTAGTGAGGAGACTATGTTACCTACAGGATCTAATGTTTTCAGAACCATTTGGAAAGCCTAGGAAGTGACGGAAA
The DNA here is from genome assembly GCA_007258455.2 of Sequoia sempervirens. Lineage (NCBI taxonomy): Eukaryota > Viridiplantae > Streptophyta > Pinopsida > Cupressales > Cupressaceae > Sequoia > Sequoia sempervirens. Next base: position 163,759 of record VDFB02265030.1, read on the forward strand.
AATACCTTGCCAACCACCACTTCACTGAAGGGGATTGTTGGACCATACAGGATAACAGATCTATTTGGTGGAACCTAAAACACAAAGGGAAACCATTGGCCTTAATTCAAGGCTGCTCTACAAAAGGGTGGGCTTATAAAGGAATTCAGTGCTTCAACGGCATACTGAAAGATGGAAAGTTGAAAGACTGGAATGATCTGAACTTTGAATTCAATATACCCCTTACCAATTGGAGGATCTACACAATCCTTAGGGAGGCTTGTAATCAGATAAAATTTCCTGTTGTGATTAAGAATGATATTGCTCAATTTAAAGATTTTCAGTGGAAAAATGGTACTAACATAAGGAAATCAAAAGTTAAACAAATGTACACTATGTTAATAGACCACACTGACCTGATAGAATACTTGAACCAAACTTGGAAACTGCAGTGGAATAAGAACCAATGGCAAAAGGTTTTTCAAACTAATTGGTCTAAACAGATTGAGGCAAAAAAAGCATGCTTCAGGTGGCTTCTAATTATACATAAACTTTCATTCAAAAGCAAAATTGAAGACATTGATGTGTGCAACATATGTAGAACACCAGAGAAAAGTAACCACGTTTTCTTTGATTGTACTTTTGCTAGAGAGATATGGAAACTTTTTTGTAACAAGCAAGATATTCGGGGAAATAATGAAAAACCTCTTCTTGAGAAAATTTTGTTTAATCACAACATAAAGATGGGGAAAACTGCTGCTTTATTCTGGCTTTTTCTTTCATCTAACATTCTGTGGTCCATCTGGAAAGCAAAGAATGAAGACAGGTTTCAAGGAAGGAAGAGGATGCTTACTAAGTCTTATAGAAGACTCATGTTTTACAATGTTGCCATGTAGGTTTACATTACAGTGGCACTCTCAAAAGACAAGTTTTGGAACTACTTGGAGAACAGGCAGATCACAATTGATATCATGGACGTGAGGTATGGACATATGTGGCCAGAGGGGCACCCAGGTGTAGATGTATTCATGAGAGCTCTTCATGCATTCCGATAGGACCTAGCAGAGGAACAAAACAAGAAAAGTGACAAGGTGGGACAAACAAGGCAACCTTTAGATGAGGAATTATCTGCCGCAGAGACACTGGTAGCCTTGAGTGGTGGTAAAGAGGCAGTTTAGAGCGCTCAGAGGACAGAGACTTGCCTTGTGTATATCCTTTTGAACTGCATTGGCTGTATATAATAGCACTGTGGTTTATATCTGTATATTTTGTTAATGATACGTTGATGTAACTAATTGCACTTTGATACAGGTTAACTTTTGGGTTCCACTTTTTGACCTCATTCAGTTGAGGATTTTGCTGTTAATATGTAATGGGGGTAGTCTAGGGATGATACAGTTATTGTTGGGTTTGCTTTGATCCAATGTAATCGTGGGAGGGGGGGGCGGCGGGGAACAAAGAATATGTTGTAAGGGGGGCTACTTTTGATCTGATACTCAGATGAACACTCAGGTTTTGTGATCTGTATTTTCTGCTCATATTATACTTAATACAATATATATATGTATGTATATGTGTACATATTTATGTATACATATATGTATATATACCATATATACATATATATTGATACATTGATGACCACATGATTATACTGAGGGGTGGCGGGAGGGCAGGGGGAGCAGGGTGGCGGAAAGGGAGGGGTGGTGAATCAGTATAATACAAACTTACCAATTTAAACTTAATCAATCATAACAATAATAACCATGCAAGATCTTGACAATTAAGAACACAAAAACACCAAGATTCATGTGGAAACTCTTACGCGAGAAAACCACGACAAAAATATTGCTTTTATTAAACTTATTTTTAAAAAATTCTAGAGGCGCCAACCCCTCAGTCAATTTGTGAGCACTAATCCACTAGAGGCACCAACCTCTAATTCAATTTGTGAGTACCAACCCACCAGAGGCACCGACCTTACCAATATGAGGCATCAACCTCAATATATACACAAATCTGCCTTCTGTATTTTCATCATACAAATCTACAATAATCTCCTTTAAAGATCTGCTATAATCTTCTTTAAAATTCTGCTATGATCTTCTTTAAAAAATCTGCTAGTCTTCTTTAAAAATCTGCTATAGTCTTCTTAAAAATCTGTTAATGATCTTCATAATTTGCTCTTCATAAATCTGGTGTATATGTCTTATTTGTTATCCTTATTTATTCCACACACATAACTTCTCCACTTGCGTTTTAAATCTTTAATGATTCTATGAATGGATGCAACCCTTTGAAATGAATACAACCATTTGAATAATCATGTCTTTCTCTAACAAATCTGCCTTAACTCCTTACAAATTTGGCTTGAATGATCTTCTATATTCTCTTAATAAACTCTTTGAGTGTTTGTATGATGTATCGCTTTGGCTCACACACTTACTTCCTTCTTCACTTCTATATATATCTCATTCTTTCTCTTTTTATATCTTCACATTCAAATGAGAAGATGCATCTTTTTGAAAAGAGACATTCATTAGAAAAGACACAACCTTTTGAAATGATTGCTGCCTTTTGAAAACTAATTCCCAACCTTTCTAATTTCTATTTAAACTTGTAATCTGATTTTGCTTGGTCTTGTATGCTACCAACCCGTCCATTGATTAGTGGCCTATGGACTTTTACAATTTCCTTGACATAGATCTTGTTTGACATCAATGATAATGATGTCTTCTCACCTTTGACATCAATGACAACTTCCAATCATCTATATACCCTTGACATCAATGCCAATATTTCCAACATACATATATATGTATATGTATACATATATATACCATATATACATATATATGTATACATATACTACATATAGATGTGTATATACATATGTATTTATATATGTATATAATTTAGGTATATATACACAAACATACATACATACATACATACATACATATCATGTATATATATATTAATATATTTAATACATATTTATATTTATGTATACATAATTTAAATTAATATATTATATTATTAATTATATACATAATAATATAAACTATAAAAATAATAAATTTATATATATATAATTAATTTTATTATTAATTTATTTCTAGGATGTAACATTCTCTCCTTACAAAAATAATTATTAGTGCTAGAATAATTGAGTCCTTGAAAGTTTGAAGCAAATATGAGACAAACAAGTGGCTCTTGTGATTTGTTTAATGTGGGAGAAATGTAATATTACTTTTCTTTGAGTATAAAATTGGATAGATTTAATATGTCAAGAGTTAATTTTATATGGCAGTGGATATTAGTGTTGTTATTTAAGTATTATAGGGTATATTTGTAAGTTAGATACAAAATACTTATCTATCAATGTTAACTAACTTAATACTTAAGCACATTAAGAACATCAGCATTGATATATATATATATTGACATCCAACAATATGAATATGATGAAAAAGGAACAATTATTTCTCCACTTTTAAAAGAGTTTATATAAATACTCTATTAATGCCCAATGCCCATTTTTATTAGAATAATATCTTTCTATTTGTGTCGTTAATGGTCATCTCGCTTTTTCTAACTTCGTCTCTTGTTAACGATTGTTTCTTTTAGAAACATCGTCTCTTGTAATCTATTTAAGGAACTTTTGTTCCTCTGTTTAACAAAACAACATCGATTTTGTAACATGGTATTAGAGCACAGGGATATAATTTTTTCGAAAAATTTATAATTTCTTTTCGAAATTATTTTGTTTCAAATTTTTCAAAAATTATTTTGGAGATTTCTGTTTGTTTGCGATTTGAAGAATTTATTTTGAGAAATTCTTTTCGAAGGATTGTTGGATCTTGTAAAAATTTTGAATTGTTTTCGAAGACTGTGAGGGGTTGCAGATTTTCGTTTTTGTTTAGAAAAAAAATGTGATTTTTTTTCATTTGGGCATGCGTGTTTTTTTTCTCTCATCTGGGCGTCGCTTGTTCTAGGTGCTGAAACTCGTGGCCAACTTGCAACTGGTTTTTTCCCGCGTTCATGCAACTCGATGTCTTTCTCTATATTTAGCCGTGCGACTTGGAACGCGTTTTTTCACCCCTTCTAGTCACGATTGGTTCCTTCTTGATTCGCGCGATCTTTGTGCGCAACTTTCATGAGCTTTATGTGGTCACATTTTTGAGCCCGCGATTCCTCATTTTAAGTGCCGTTTTCTTCAATCCCGCACGACATCATTCTTGGCGCCTGGTTCTTGCGACAAGATTCTCTGCCGGCTCTTGCTTTGTGTTTTGTGCGATGAGAAGGAGTTTCTTTTTAGCCACGATGGGAGGTCTTTCCTCTCTAGTTAATTGCGACAACTAGCTCCTCTGTGTCTTTCCGCCTCAAAATTGTGAATGCCCGTGCTTTGTTGTTTTGCAGTCGATTGAATTCCTCTTGATTATCACCCTCCTGATTATCACAGACTCTACGGATTTTTTTATGAGAAATAGGGACAAAGTAGCTTGTTCTTCTGAGCCGACTAGGGTTTTCTCCAAAATCCTCTTTTTTTTTTTGGTCGACTTGAAATTCTACCTACATATTCTTTGTGGGTTTTTTGTGCAAATTTCTGGGTTGTCTAATTTTTTTGGGTACCTTTTGTCTGCGGCGAGGGTTCCAAACCCTCTGTTTGTCAAGCCAATAATCGATGTTTTGGGTTTTTAAATATCTTTTTGTCCCGTACAAATAATATTTGTCTTCTGGGTTTTAAAAATTCTGGGAGGGTTTATAATTTTTTCCTGAAAAATTAAGAGTCTGTTCCTATTTGCCCTAGTTAGGGTTTTCATAGTTTTGGAGGGCTCTTTGATTTTTGAAAGGGGTTTTATTGTTTTTGCTTAAAAACGATGTTTTGTATGCTGATCCGTGTTTCGGATTTCGTGATAGCTACTTTTTTGGGTTTCTGTAATTCTCAGACTTGCGTGGGATTCCTTTGAGTGTTTTTACCGTTTTTTCCAAAAACGACGATGCTTTGTAAACTTTAGTTTCAGGGTTTTGCTTGCGTGGGATTCCTTTGAGGGTTTTTACCGTTTTTTCCAAAAACGATGATGCTTTGTAAACTTCAGTTTCAGGGTTTTGCGATTTTTTCCTTAAAAATTGTGGTTTGTTGCAATCCGTTTTTGTTGCACCTGGAGTTGCTGGGGTGAACAACTGCACATCTGGCTTCTTGCAGTTTGTTCTGGGGCATCATGCTCATTTGTAGAAGTTTGGAGGGTTTGCCGATTTTTCCTCAAAATCGTAGTAGCTGTTCTTGGCATGTCTCTGTTTATAGGGAGGGACAGTTCTCCAACATCAGGTTGGACAATTGGTGTTGTTATTTCCAGAAGTTCTGCAGTTTTTGGGAGGGTTGGTGGCAGACTCATCTCAAGTGGCAGAGTCAGTGGCAGGCTCTTGTCTTTTGTTGCAATAGCATTTTGAGAAGAAGGGGGCACCCTTCTCTGTTATCTCTAGGTAGTTAGAATAATGACCATTAAGGGAGGGTATTAGAATAATATCTTTCTATTTGTGTTGTTAATGGTCATCTCGCTTTTTCTAATTTCGTGTCTTGTTAACGATTGTTTCTTTTAGAAACATCATCTCTTGTAATCTATTTAAGGAACTTTCGTTCCTTTGTTTAATATAACAACATTGATTTGGTAACAATTTTAACTAAAGGAGCATAATATTCTTTGTTTTTGCTATCTCCCTTCTAATTTTAGAGGATAATTTCATGAAAAAATAACTTTTACTTTTTGGAAAAAGTTTCATAACAAGAGCCAAGAGGACACTATTTCTATTATTCTTAACTAGTTATTATCACCCCTTATTCTGTTGCAAATATTGTGAATCCTTGGTGGTACCACATTTGACCAAAAATTCAATTTAAAATGATTGAGTTGAATAAGTTTTTGGTAGTGTACTTACAAAATGTCATTATAATTAGGGTTTTTATCAATAGGATAGATTTTTGGAAGGCAATGACTAGGAAATGGAGTTGTTTCAGTTGCGTGTATTCTCCTGTTACTAGTTTATGGAAAAAATATTTCCCATTGGAAATGACTTAAATGAAAAACATAACAATTTAAAAAAAAATGTAAGCCTTGTTAATAATTGCACACCCATGAAAAGAAATGACATTTTCAAATGACAAATACCCTAGTTGTGCTGGTATAGATGGAAAAAAAGAGATGTTTTGGGTGTTTTTGGAAAAAATGGGGATGGCCAAGTGATGTCTTGTTGTCTTAGTAAGGCATTGGCAATGGGGATGCCAGTTTTCGGACTAGGGTGTAATGTCCCCTTTTTTGCGAGCATCAGAGTTCAAAGAATTAGCCTATTATTTGGCCCTCGTAGGCTAGTGCAGTTGGTTAGAGGGTCTTGGTTGGTAGTTAACCAAGTGTTCTCTTGTCCGGAACTCAGTTTGGTTCAGGATTGGCCTTCGTTTGACTCAAATTCATGCACTTACTATTTATAGTAAGTCATCTTGGCAGTAGAGGCCTGTTTTACTAAATATAGTCAGGCACTTGGATGCTTTGGGATTTGCAATGTTGACTCCAGTTTCATATGGCGTGGCGAAATAATGAGTATTGAAGGAGATATTAATATTTAAGTGGCTTTAATGATATCAATTATTTAAAAGGGTATATTGTAAAGTTATTATTTAACTTTATTAAAAGTGGGCCATTTAATGTTTTAATGTGCAATTAATGCCTTTATGGAAAAGTACGCCATGTTTTGAAGAGATATTATAAAGTCACACTAAAAGCAAATATTAAAATGTTATTAAATAATCAAAAAGCAACTTAGGTTGATTTCTTCAAGAGAAGTATAAAGAGCACATCAAAAACAAATAAAATTCATTCTTGATGATTACTTGACTTTGCTTTCGTGTGTTTCTTGGGATTTGACATGGAGACCAAGGGTTTCAGTCATCTTCAGCCATTGGAGAATGAGATCTCTTCAATGTATTTGCAATCTTGAGGCTGTGAAAGATCAGCTGAATCATTGCCAGAGTGTGGGCTTCTATCAGGAGTCCAAATTGTGCTTCATTGGAGAATATTACAAGGGCTTTTAAGAATTATTTCATTGCAGATCAAGGTTTGAAGATCAACGTTGATGACATTAAGCATTGTTGAATATTTTTCATTGCTGCTGCAGTACCCGCGCTACAGTAACACGTGAACAGTAAACACTACAGTGTTTGAGCAGATTTGTGAAAGCTTTGCAAGGGTTTCAAGGTTAAGATCAGAATATTTGAGGTTTTCATTGTTGAAGTTATCAATAAAGGGCATTCATTGCTGATTGTGCCATTCCTACAAGGGCATGTGTATCTTCATATATTGCTGTTTGCATCTATTGAGGCCCAAACGCTTAAGTTCCAGGCAGATTGTTGGCTTTAGGAGGACGTCTATGCAGGACCATTGTGTAGCAGCAGCTACACACTAAGGAAAAGCAACTTCTGAGGAGGATATGTAAGGAATTTAGCTCCAGTATGTTGGGCGCTTAATCTAATGACAGTGGCAAGGGTTCTTAATGGAAATTTGTGTTATTGGATCAGTTTATTGACAAAGCTAAAAGGGAGAAAGTCTTCACTTGTGCTAGGTGTTGGAAGTTGTCCATCCATGAGTATATGGGACTCCTCGTAGCACCTAACTCGTGCTCCACAATACGAGGCCCTGTACTCCCCCAATATGGGGGAGGCACCTAACTCGTGCTCCAGAGGTGTGCAGTTTGAAATGTCATTCTCAGGCCACAGCAGCACGACTGTTGCAAACTCAGATTGCAGTAAATGCATTTCAGGCCTGCATATATATATATTTCCTGAAGGGTTGTTAATGTCTTTTCAGACCTGCATGTATAGATCTTCAATCCAGGTATGATTCCTATAGTTTGCAAGTAATGTATATAGTCTGAAAGAAGAGTATTGTTCTGCAAATATAATGGAATGAATCAGCATCACATTAGCCTTTACGTTCAGTCTATTTCTCATGTTGCATATAGATTTGTACATTCATTCTTACCTGGCAAGTTCTTAGAAAATTATCAAAATAAATCAACAAGCATTGATTTTTTTTGTAAACCCAAAGTAAAGAGAAAAGGCAGAAAATTGGTATTGGTTAGAGTCCACCAGGTGTGGTCTCTTACATAGGGATTCATCCCTATGGAATATAGATTTTTATGCATCCAAGTCAAAGTCAAATGCAAATTAAAAGAGCAAGAAAATATTGAAAAAACTGTCATTTTATTCTTGGTTTGTTGTGGGTTCTTAGAAATTCATCTAGGTTTGGTGTGGGTTCTCACGAAGTTGTCTGGGATGAAACTGTAGTCTAAGTGACAATCTTGAATTACCCTCGCCAACACCAAACTAGGACTTGAATTTAGATTGGATCATACCTGTATTCAAAAGGCAACAAGGATGAATTGGTAATATAACTTGTGTAATGTTAATAAAGAAATCAAATAGATATTATGTTGTGATAGAATTCAAAGGTAAGAGCCGTATTCCTTCAATGATAATTGGCAGATTTCACACTAGGATAATTTGGGACATAGACACCCGCCTAAATAATTAGCAATCCTTGATTGCTATTTACAAAGTGACCAAGGGTAAACTGACCTAATATTCATTTCCCGAGGATGCCTCATTTCAATTGCTTTATGGCAACAAGTTGGTGTTGCTCACATGGTAACTATGTTTTCTGTAAATAGCCAAATATTTGAACAATGTAAGACAATTCAAACTTGGAAATAGTTGTTTGCCAATAACCAAACTTATTGTACTCATATTTTCCATTTTTTTTGAATAATTTATGTAGTTTAATTATAATATGCTGAGTTTATATTGATTTAGCTGAGTTTTATGGATCCTTCATGTTTTTGACCATGTTAAGGCTAGGCATGTTGTAAAAAGTATTTAGATTCTTGCAACTATCTGTTTGAATGCAAAATGATTATTTAAAAATTCTTCCCTGCAAACTTCCTGTTCAATCAAAATTCCAATAATATTACCATGATTAGTATTTTGCATTACTTTAGTTAAGATTAAATCTTTTCTTTGGTCATGTTTATGTTTATATTGACAAATTTATGTTTAGTCTTAGTTACAACTAATGTAATGATTATGATTATAGGAACTAAAGGCTTATCAAGCTGATGTTGCAACTGTCTTGAGAAACGGTAAGTCTCAATTGTGTTAACAAAATAAAATTCTGTTTTTGTTGCTTATGATTTGTCATAGTCATTTTTGAAAGACCCTTTCTTCCATTCAAAACCGAATTATTGTCGTTTCTTTGGCATAAAATGGTTAGCATCTGAAGTATTTTATGCCCAATTGGAAAATTAAACTTAAACACATGAATCACAGTGTGGGGGAGTTTAATGTTTACTTAATTGCATCATTCATTAATTACATCACTATTGTTGTCTTTAACCCCAAGGGGCACATCCCAAATAAATGTTCTTGATATCTCAAGAATTCTTCTTTGTTGTTTGCCTTTTTCTAACTTTGTCTATTTCATTATAATTTTTCATTTTTATCATCTTTTTTTCTTGTTGACAAGCCTTTGATGATGACAGTAGTCTCCCATTATGTAATAACCATGTTTCCTAGTTTTTCTTCATTTATAATATTTTGTAAATGCATTTTTGTGCAATTGTTGAAAATTCATTAATACATAGGAGACACTCAATTATGATAATATGTTTTGATGAGTTTTAGCTCCCAAAGTATTTTTGATTAGCAAATGTCTTATATGATGTAGGATTGTGCGGTACTACCATGGACACCATGCACTTAATCATGTTAAGAAGCCTTTAATAATTTTCGGTTTAATATATTTTGATTTTCGCATCCCAAAATATTTTTGATTATCAAAAGCCTTGTATGATATATGATTGTGTGGTACTATCACAAACACCGTCTACTTATCACCCATACAATGTGTTATATAAAATACTTGACAGATACAACAAAGAGCCCTATCCATGAGGTGCAAATATGTTAGAACTTAGAAGCATAACCTATCAGCTCATATTGCTCTGGGGTTTATGTATCTGTGCCAGTTACATAGTGATTATATGCATTGCAAACTGCTCTGCATATGTCAACGTACCTTCTCTCACTGTAGCTTGACATATCTAATCATTTTTTTATTTTCTTAAAATTAAGGTGCATGAAGTTTATACATGCTACCCTTGAATTTGTAAGTGTGCTTGTAATGATTAGTTGAACAATTATTTTTTAAATTTTATATTGTGTCTAGACATATAAATTTATAAGTGAACCTGCAATGAAACTATGCCATTTGCTATATTAAAGAGACATGATTTTTGTGAGTTTTATTCAGTATTTTCATCCAATTTTTCAGGCCTCTTGTCAATTATACCTGCATCTGACCTTGTTCCTGGGGATATTGTGGAAGTTGGAGGTATACTCTAAAATATGCATGAAAGTTCTTAAGTCGTTTATTTACTATGCTTCTGTTTCTTGCATCATTTATGAATATCTTAAAGTCAGATCTTTGAATGTTTGGTATTTTGTCTTCGTTTCAATTTAGTTGGGTGCAAGGTTCCAGCTGACATGCGGGTAATTGAGATGCTGGGTAGTCAGTTGCGCGTTGATCAAGCCATACTAACTGGTATTTACATGCTTTCCTTGTGAAGTATTCTCTCTTGTAGCTTCTTTAAGATAATATATATTAAACTATGAATCTTTTTATGGCACTTGTAAACCTCAAAAATTGTGATGGCTTTTAATTTGGGTTAGTGAAACTGGGGCTTTCAATTTGGGTCAGTATATGTTCTTATATTTGAAATATTATTTAATCATCACTTGCATTACAAATGATGAGAATTAAAATAGAGTAAAAATTATGCACAAAGATACCTCTTAAGTTTTTCCAAACCAACCAAAGAGAATTATTTTTTTTTGTATTACTAATCGAATGAACAGCATTATACATCAAACCAGTCAAGCAGATTTAACATAGAAGCTACTGGTGCTATAGGAAAAAGTGCAACTTACATTGGCACCACCAATAAGAGCAATGGAGAAATTGCACAAATTTAAGTATTTTACTTGAGCATCACCAAGATTGCTTTGGAGAAGGCACTTGGTGCAGCCCTCACTCAGCATGAGCACTTGGTGGTCTATCATTGTGAGATGTTCACTTACAGGGTTTGCAGGTTCCAAACATACAACAAATATCTCAATGCATTTTCTGAGTCTGTTGACAGTGAAAGCACTATATTATAGGAAAAGAGAGAGTCATCCACATCCATCACAATCCTCAGTGATTCATGCAGGTTAGAGTAGAATGCAGAATCTACCAAGAGAGGAGAAATGTATGGTCTAAGAAGTCCAACATTGAAAATGGGTTGCAAACCAAGAAAGGTTTGTGAGATGGAATTTAAAGGCATTTACCCCCAACTTTTTATTGATGATGTAAGACTCATATCTGAATGGTTGAAGTTTCCTATCTGGCCCTTTTAGACTTTTAGTCTATCATTGCACAGATGCAACCATACTCTGAGTTTGTCATGATGTTTGTCATGTGCAGAAGCTGCCTCATGTATAGAGACTTCAGTAAGCTGTGCAATTGGAGCATCTAAATCAACACACTCAGAACTTAGATCCCAATTCTTTGTCACGCCCTCATTGTATTCAGATGTCTTATGTGACAAGAGACGAAGGTTGGAGTGTACATAGACAAAATCCTTTGTTTTTTTTGCATCCAAATGGTTGCACTTAACATATTTAAATGTAATGACCCCTTTCTAGTGGAAGCACTTAAACCTGGATCTCGCATTCAAAGTGTTTCTCAAAGAGACATTAAAACGTTAGAGATCAATAAATTTTAGTAATAACGTCTAATTAGATCAAAGATGATTTAGTTATTTGTTCCTTGCCAGAGGTCTATTCGTTTCCTTCCTATTATTCATTATGAATGATTCCTTTATGAGTACAAACGTCTCTTGAGGTCCCATAGATGGAATTCTATCATACCATTTAACATCATGGAGCCATTATTACTTATAAGGCTTGCTACAAGCCTCATTATTGGATAATCGCAAATAACACATCATTCATATATATTGTCTTGTTCATATTGTACACGCCCACCATCTATGATGTATCTATGAATTTTAATATATGTATATATATCTAACGGTACACTTATCAATGGTTGACATGTCATCCCAACTCTCAATATATTACCCATCCTAATACGTTCCATTATGAACTCAGGTAGATGGATCCATATTAACTATGAGACTACTAACATGATATGCATTTCTTACCTATGATAATATGGTATGCATATGGGACTAACTATAAACAAGAATAATTATCACATATTAACATTTGCATTATTATCTCTATCAATACTAAATATTAATATATTAATCAAATACCAATTATTAACATCTACCTTAATTTGGCATAATCTTGAAATCATAATATAGTTACCTTAAGTCACAAATTAATCATAATTACCTAATTGAATATAATACATATATATATGTATAATTATTATTAATTGGTTCTAGGCTTACAGTACTCTCCCTAAACCAACATTCATATTATCTTTATTCATATACTTATTTATTTACTTATTGCATATTATCATAAATTAGAATGTGGTTATATACTATCTATATTTATATTATCTATGTTTATTCACTATCTACATATTATCTATATTCTTTATATTTATTTCTTACCTCCTTCATCGATCTGCAAGTAGACATTATATTCTTTTCTTATTTTTCCATATACTTATTCCCTACTTTTATGTTTTCTGCCTGTCAGAATGTTGACTTCAGAATATATTCTTTTCTCTTCCTTATTCAATTCTGTCTAGATTTCCTTTTCCTCGATGCCCCTTTCCTTTTTTCCTAACCACATCTTATACTCTCTACGCTGGAGGAGGAGATGTGGTTTCATAAGGATCGTGCCTTTTTGTCTGGGAGAGACGTGACTCTTGTTAGGGACCTGTTATGCTGATCGCTGTTTTACTTGCCTTTTTAATTAGTCAATGGTGATTTGCTTGCTAATTAAATGAAGCTTAGAGCTTTTGAAGACTTTAATCGGTGTCATGCTTTTGCTGTCTTTAGATCATAGTAATTATTAGTGGATGGATCGCTGCTCCAGAATAGATATATATATATTACTTTATGTATTTTAATGTTTCTTATGTAATATATATTTTCATTATTATTATTTATATTGTTTTTATATTGCATTTATATATATATATATATATATATATTATGATATTTATTGAGTGTTTAATACTTCATGTTAATATAATAATGAATTGTAAATTTTGATTATTATTTCCTTTCAATGTGATACAACTTTTTATATTGATATATTATAATATTATTATATTCCTCTTTTACATATTTTATTATGTATTTTATTTAATTGTATTTTATTATTTCGTATTCTAATACTAAAGTAATATGATAGTTATTATTATTTTAATATTTGGTTTATTTATTTTTGTCTCAATACTTCATGTTTGGTGTTACAATTTCGGGGGCATGACATTAAAATACTTTCCTTTAATAAATAATTATACCTTAGTTGCCTTTTTAATTTATCCTCTTTAGGACAACTTAAGTTTTAAGTTTTTAATAGATTAATAAATCACCTAAGTTGCGTGTAGCATCAAAATGAGATAACTATGGACTTTTGACCATACCATAATGTTATTGAGCACTTAGGATGATGAATTGGAGAAACTTGGCGTCGATCTAAAAATATCATGCTTCTCCAAGAAGTTTGGAGAGCTCACAAAATGATGGAATTGCATTTTGAAAGCATCATGAAGCTCACCAAGACCCTTTGAACTCACTTCCATGAACAAAACCACTGCTAGATCAATCCTGCGCTCTCCAAGAATTTTGAATTATCACATTCGTCGTCATTCTCAAACCTCAATTATTTTTCATTTTGGAATAGTGTGACCTTGTACATCTTGCTAGAGTTGTTAGTTGAAACATATGACCATGACACGACAACCTTGCAACTTGACAGGGAAAGACTATCATTGATTTGACTTGACACACAAATGTTGATCAATTGACGATGAAGACAAACACAAACTAGTACGAAAGTTGAGTTTTGTATGGGTACAACAAATGTGTAGGATACATTCTATGAACACCTATGGCAACACGAACAAGTTGGTTGTATCAATAAATTGTTAGTAATTCATTACTCAAACCTCCATAGTTTTTGTCTCAACATTTTCTAATCACTCAACATGGTGCTTCACAAATGGCCATCTTAGGTTATGGTCAAAATCCAATTTCAATCAATAAATTTGAAATTCTCCTTAACTGGAACCAAATGGAAAATTTTGGGTCCTTTTTGTTGGTGAAGTTTAGAAATTCAAAACCCTTATAATTGTTTGATAGGTATTGTATACTTTGCATGTTTTCACTTTTTTTTAGGCCCATGGTTTTATATTATCTTGTAATATGCTCAGTGGTTTCCTATATTGATGTGCCTATAATTACTTCCACATAGATTAGGGTTAAGCATAAGAGTGAAATATCTTTTTGTATTGTGAATAGTTGGATTATTTCAGGGAAAGCTATTTTTGCTGGGTTTTCTCTCCAAAGAGTTTCATAGGGTAAATTCTTTTGTTATATTGTGAGTGTGCCATTATTACATTTTGTTGTATTTAAGATTTCATTAGCATTGCTTATCATGCATAAGCTTATTGGATTTTTTCCTCTTCAATAACTGCCTAGAAAAAATACGAGTCTCAATCAAAGTTCTAGTTATCACTCAACAAAGTTTGATATAGAAAACTACTTATCACAACAAAGAATTATTTTTGGGCCCCAAATTAAAGCTACAAAATGTTAAAAATAATGCCTTTTTTGCTTTAGAATTTTTAGTATCATGACTTAAATTCATTTTGCATACACACTCTAATTCATCATTCTCCATGGCTTGAAGACCTATTTCATTCACTTCTAACCAATGTTCCATGGGGATGCGTCCCCCCCAAAAAACCCAACGTTTCCTAGACGGGGATGTCTCGGAGACTTGGGGACTTGGGGGGGACGTCCCCCCACTAGGCCACTACTAGCACCACCATCCCACCACTAGTGTTGTCTCCAAGATGCCGCTAGGACTTCGAGGACGCTGGGGTGTCCTCAAGACGTCTAGGGGACTCCTAGTTGTCTCCAAGATGTATAATTCTTATACTTTTACATCTTTTTATAACTATTTTTTCAAGTACCATATGTTTTTCAGCACCCTGCGGCTCCCCCGTTGCTGTCCCCCCGTCATCCCCTCACTGCCCCCAAACTTAGACCCGCGTCCCCGCGTCCCCAAAATGCGTCCCCTGCCGTCCACCCGTCCCTGTCCCCGAAACCCCATGGAACACTGCTTCTAACCTGTAGGTTGACATTTTTGGATGCTTTGCATCTTGGTCAACATTCTTTTTTGGACCAACATCTAGGTCAATCTATTTTATTGTCAGCAATCACTTTTAGTTGACAATTTTGATTGATGTACCTCTTGGCGGAAGTACTCTCATTCTTTCGTGGACATTCAGTATTTGATCATCTATTTGACTATTGGGGTAGGGGAGGGGAGGAGGGTGGAAGGGAAGGGGCTTGGGAGGTGGCCCATAAGGGTGGCAGGGAGAGATGAGAGGTAGTGGTGAGTCTTATTTGAACATTATTGTCCTTTTAATTGTCTTAATGCTAGCTTAAGTGATATGTCTATTAACTTTAATCAATGTTTTAATTTTAACATAATAATGTACTGTAAGTAATGGAAACTTCCATATTGTAGTACTATTTAGATATTTTATTTTTGTCAAATTTTTCATTGCATGGGGATCTTTCCAATATTTGAGATGATTATTTTGCATGAGTAGTTATATTTCTGTGATGTTTAACTCATGTACGAAAAGTACACTACGCCCCCTGGTCCACAGAGCATGCTAGCAACTAATCCTACTTTGTGATTACTCCCAATGCACGTGAGTTAAAAGTTTATAGAGAAATAACTACTCATGGAAAATAATCATGGCAATGACTTGACTTTTAAAAATACTTGCATCTGGTGGAATATTTCACAAAAATGAAATCCCTAAACTTAAAGGACAATATTAATATGACCATTATTATGCATGTAGTTTAAAGATAAGGGTAGTTTTTTAAGTCACTGAAACATTAATTTGGTGTATCGTTGCACTCCTACGAAACTCAATGACTCTACTTATCTTTTGCTCATTTATCATTAAATTGATCATCATTTGTGTGTCAATCCAACTCAATTTGCGGTATCCTTGATCAATTTGCAAGGTTGCCATGTCATGGTCTTTATTCTTTGAGTAGCAGCTGTTGCAGGATGATGGTGATTGCCACCAGCTTGACAATAAAAATGATATTCAAGTTAATGTCAAAGGCATCAAAACAAGAGAAAGATTGGAAAGTTGTGTAAGTTAGTTGTTTTCTTTTCCTTGGTAAGTATGGCACAAAATTCCATCTGGCAATGGTTGTAAAGGGTAGCACAAGCAGAGGAACTTTCTATCCTAGACTTGCAAGTTGGCAAAAGCACATAGAAGTTCTGCCAACTTTGTGATTGTGGCATCAGTGAAAAGACAACTTCCACCTAACACTTCAAAAATGGCAACATTGACCAAATTTTCACATGGGTGAACTTTAAGGGTGACGTTCACGTAACCATTGGAAATCTTTGCCAAGGGTATAGAAGTGGCAACAGTGAATAAAAGTTCCACCCAAGGCTTGTGAAACATGGTTAATTCAATGAAAAACCTTTCTCAGGATAGGTCAAAAGTGGCTCAAGTGTCAAAGAAGTTTGCTTGCACACGAAATGTGGCACTAACCAGTTGAGTGTGCCCCATGCTTGGCTTAGCCAATTCAAAGTTCTTCTCAAGACAACAAAACATGGCAAAAGTGATCAGAAGTTTTGCCTAAGTGTCAAACAAGGTAGTTAATGAGTCATGGGCACACTCTCTGTAGCCAAACCATCATAAATCTTCAATAGGCAAATTAAAACATGGCAGTGAGTGAACAAATCTCAGTTAGCATTGATTAAGGTGGGTTTACGTCATGTACAATTCCACTTTTGACTTAAGTCATATGGAATTCTGCCTAACTGTGAATAGGAAAAGCTGGCAAAGTCAAAACAAAAATTCTGCATAAAAGCCCAAGCTCATTTTTCCAATGGTTCAACCGCAACTTTTTTATCCACCATTTAAAACAAGGTTCAAGTGCTTAGGGTGCCTGCTTGTGATGGCTCAATTATTATAAAACTTTGCTTCATTTAAAAATTGGAAGGGATATCAAAACTCTGTGTCCAAGACTTGGAAGACATGTGTGAAGTGTTTTAAGGCGGCAAGGTCTGCTTATAGGCACCCTTGGCCTGAAATGTGTGTTTTAATGACAAAGGAGCTCCAAATCAAGCACCCAGAGGATGAATAACTGTCTTATTAGTGATCAACACAGTTGCTAGGTGTTTGGGTCTGTCTTGACAAGGGTTTTGGCTTTTGACAGAAGCAAAGACAGTGTTACAATCACTTGTACTGGCAGATCTGTATGGAGTTATGATGGCAGCATATCTAATTTTCTCCATATCCCTGTTTTCATACATATATTAGAAGATTGGACAGTCGAGAATGAAGATCATCGAGGGTCTTCAATGAAACTTCAGTAGTTCTTCAGGTATAGTTCATCACAGCATTTTGTGACAGCTTTCTTATCCTTGTTGCCAGATTTCACCAAGTTCTTGTGCTGAAGTTTTGACATACTTTCATATTGCCAGGGTTTCAACTTTAAGTTTTCAGCCTTTTTAACCCCTAGGCAGTGGTTTTGTATTTTGCTGATTGGAATGATCATTCTTAGGATTTCCTCTTCAATTTTTAGTGCTGATAGAACTCTAAAAAATATTACTCAACTTGTTGAAAGATTCATGGTAGTTAGAGTTTGGTGAAATTGTCATATAAGGGTTCATCATGTTTCAGTATGAAAAATAATTAAGAACCTCAGAAGATGCTCATGTGCAAATTGCTATTTTCAGCAATTACTATTCTAGTGTTCTATTCTTGGCAATGATAAGGACCTATTTTTAGGCTGCTCTAGTTAGCTTTGTTTTTTTTGATTGTTTAGGATAAGTTTGTTTTAAAGTATCTTACTATTCAGTAGCTTTTGGAGTGTGCACTTTAAAACACTTCTTTTGGGATATTTAATTATTATTCTCAAATACTTGAAAGCATGGTCATTGTAATCTATAAATAAGTGCATTGGGCACGAGTATTAAGAATGGTAGTTGATGCTATGCTTTTGGTACCTAAATTGTTGTTGAAGGTGATTATTTTGTATTTTCTTTTACTGTGTTGATAATTTCATCAAGAAAATTGAAAGTAGATTGTATTGTGTCAAGCCCAAATTAAGGCCTTTGAATCCACACAAATCTTCATGGCATATGACACTTTCACAATCTTATCACTTAATGGCAGAATTAGGTATTTGTCACTTCTGGGTTTATAAAAATGTTTAAAAACATTATTATTCTTTTGTTTTTCTTTGAGTGGCTTTAGTTCACCGAGGCTCCTACTTAACTTCTTGGGCATGTCCTTGGGCAAACTTGGTGGTGTACTGGACCCATACAGGTACATGGGGGTATCTGGAAGAATCCGGTAACATAGGTTATTCATATTGTACTTATCCCAATTAAGGAATAAGGAGTATTGAAATTTTGTGTGAACTTTGTGTAACATCCACCTTCAATCTTCTTAAACATATTTGCTTGTTTCATTAGCATTTACTTATCTTTCATTGTGTTATTGTCTTATGTTTAAATCAACCTTTTGAAAATGTGATATTGATGATCTTCGCTTTTATCATCAAGTAAAGCCTTCTTGTGAATTGTTTTTAATAGTTTAATATTGCAGAAACAAAGAACCTCTTTGGTGAAATAAGGAGTTCTTCAAGTCTTGTGCTGTAACCTCTAAGATAAAAAATAGATAGGTTAGGTTTGCTTCAAATAATTTAATATTTGTGCAGAAAATGGCAACAAACAAATTATGTAGGCGAATTTGAGGAGAGGACGTTCTCATCCATTGTGCTATTTTATGTTGTCACGAAAGTGACAAATTAAAACACAAACATATACATACATACATATATGTGTACATGTGTATACATGGATATATGTTATGTAACACATGTATACATGTGTAGGTAACACATGTATATACGTGTATCTATACATGCGTAGGTAACACTTGTATATATATGTATACATACATATATCATATATGTATATGTAACCCCACCTGTTCCTCCCCGCCCCCTACCCCCCATCCGCATACACATATCTATATACGTATGAATATGTTGGTATTTTAATTTGTCACTTCCATGACAACAATTGTATGTATATATGCATATAAATACTTTTTATATGTAACACATATGTATATATATGTAAGCATATGCATGCATACCTATATATGTATAGGTATACATAGGTATGTGTATATATATATATATATATATATACAAAGATGTATACACACATGTTACACACATATGTAAGTGTAGTCAGTGTACAATGTCTATTATTATGTTTATGTAAAATTGGTTATCCGACTATGTATTAATTGTTTGTATTAATTGGGTAGTTATAAGTGTCAGTTGGTGGATGGTTGTGCTTTTCTTAGCAATCGTCAAGTCCTTTAAATAGATTGTGTATCATCAAGGGAAGTAGTATGATCTAGTTGGATCAACTTGGATCCTTGGTTGACCATCTTTGGTCTTGTTCTGTAATAATTTCATGTGTGAATAAAGATATATTTTACTCATGCATTTGGTGTGCATCGTCATCTCTATTATTAATTCATTTATTTATTTTATCAGATAGATCAGTAAACAGTATGGTGACAATGCCCTCTTGTTCTCTCAAGGGAGGTCTCATGTGGCCAAGAGGCATGTTGGCCAGGTTGTGACCTAAAAAATTATGTCTACCTTTTATAATATAATATGATGGTGTTGTTTAGAAAACTTTAATTCAACATGGAATTATGGAGGGGAGCTTGAGCAACAACTTCGCTAATATCTATTACGGAGTTTTAGTCAATGCATATGATACTGATCGTAGGTCTTCGACCATATTGAACATTTAGTTTGGTCATATATCTTTTCTAAATTAGTCGTTGAACAATTCACAACTTTTGGGTTTCATTGCATGCTAACACACTCAATAATGAGTTCTTTTTTGTATTTTCAAGATGGAAAAACTAATCTAGTAAAATTGAGAATGCAAATGCATGTAGAGTAGGTCAAGTTCAAAGCATAGAAGAATTTATTTAACATTTTTTTGGTTATATTTGTAGTTATATAGTTTAATATGGTACATGTACATGATAGTAAACACCTCTTCAAAGCTTGAATTTTATACACTTTAACAAATAGGAGCTGGCGTTTTCTTTTGAAAGTTCTTAACGTGAAGATAGATGCTGATACGTATTTGTACATGAAATTTACAGGTGAGAGTTGTTCAGTAGCAAAGGAAGTGGATGTAGCATGTACAACTAAAGCTGTCTATCAAGACAAAACTAACATTCTCTTTTCTGTAAGATTATGGAATTTAATTTGTGTCAAAGTATTATTATATTGTTTGACTATGTGGGATGTTGCACCTTTATCATATCTGAAGCATTGCAAAAAGAGATCATATTGAAAATTGAAATGCATGTTGGATGCTTTGGCTTTGAAATTTAGGGGTAAATGAATCAGTTTGACATGAAAGTAGAAATGTTGTTTTGCTTTTGTCTTGTTAGAAGGGGTTTTGTATTAAACTTCATGGACTATATAACAATTTTGCTCAATTATAGGGAACTATTGTGGCGGCTGGACGGGCAAAAGCCATTGTTGTTGGTGTTGGCTCAAATACTGCAATGGGAAGTATACGTGATGCAATGTTAAAGACAGAAGATGTGAGCTATATCCTCTGCATTAGTTATGTTGTGTATAGAAAGAATAGAAGGATATTTTGTTCAAATATTGTTAGTAAATTTGTCATTTATGGTGTGTGGACTATAAGGTGAATACCATGTTGTTGACATTTGTTGTTCATTTCTTAAAGCAATATGAGATGATCATCCAAGTAATTCTAATACATTTTGCCTTTATCATTTGATTCACTAGATTTCTGTCAGGTATGACTCAAGTGACTGATTATTTTGTTCTTTTGCAGGAAATGACACCGTTAAAGAAAAAACTTGATGAGTTTGGCACCTTTCTTGCAAAGGTTATTCTTTACTTTGTTTATTTAGAATATCTTGGGCTTTACTATAGCATTTTGTTTGTTTCACACAATAGGTTTGTTCTACACTTCTTGTTGTGATGATGTACTTGTCAATTCTTATTGAAATGGTTGATGATAATGTATTTGCCATTTTAATTTTTTCTGCTCTTACTATCTTTTGATTTTGATTTTCATACATGTTTAGGCAGCCAAAATCTCATGCATATGATTGAAACCATCAATGGGGGAGAAGCTTAGCTTAAATTCAATAAATTCAAGTTGTAGGAACTCATTTTATAAAAAGGGTGTGAATCATGATAGTACAGTTCAGTGTCTTACATTTGTGCTTTCCTTTCGATGATGAGTTGATGACCAATTTTTTGTTTGCAGTTTGCTTCACATCTTTATGAGAACTTTTAGGGATACAACTGACTTCGTTTTTTCAGGTTATTGCAGTGATTTGTGTTTTAGTGTGGGCTGTGAACATTGGCCATTTTCATGACCCTGCTCATGGTGGCATTTTGCGTGGAGCCATCCATTATTTCAAGGTGAGTTTTCATTCGTTTTTCCCACCATGCATCTGTGCAACTGAAAGCTTGTGTCCTGATGTCAGGGATTTTGATTCCTTCTTTGATTCCTTGATGGTTCAACTGAAATGTTGGTTTTTTCATGGCTTCCCAGTTTGTATTCGATTAATTTGATTACTTCTTATGAGAGTTGTCCTTGATATTCCAGAAGGTGGAGAAATTTTCACATATTGCATACTCAATTTGTTTGTGTTGTTTACTGTAACTACTCTACAATACAGAATATTTAATCCATTCTTTATGATTTTACTATGGTTCTTGGAGCTAATGTGTTATCAAAAGTTCAGTCTCTGGATATTGCACATGAACATATGATTGCACTTTCTCCATTTCTTCCATTTTTCAAGAATTTCAGGACTTTCTTTATTTCATTTTTATATTTTGGCTACTATGTTAATTTATTTTTTAGTTTGTATAGGCTTTGTTGTGAAATGAGTTAGGCGAGGTTGGTAGGTTGATTATGATACTGTTTGAACTTCTTCAATTTTACACCCATGTTGACATATTCAATTCAGTAAAGTCTTCCTTGCAGTAATGCCATTTTATTCTGAAGAATGGTGTTAGGGGCCTTTAATTTTATGTTGGAGGAGTCCATCTGCTTTATTATTGCTTCATTTTGTGATATTGGTTTTCCCCATTCTTTTTTTTCTCTTTGTTCTGTTTTTTTGATTTGTTATTGTATTGGAGATAAGGATGTAACAGTCACAAGCAGTTAACCTATCTGTTTGGAAAGAGCACCATCAAACTTAAAATCTCCGTTTGGAGTAGAAGCTGTTTCCACATGGTATCCATGCGACCAAAATTCTCTTTGAAGTTGCTTCTGGTATTGTCTGTTTTTGACCTACATTATCATGAACAGGGGACTCACTGAGCAGAGTTTGACTCCTGGTCGTCATCATGCCAATTTCTCTACCTTACCACTTAAGAATGACACTCAGGATTTCTCTATGCAGTAACAGTTATTTTATTAGAATTTTATAATGATTTCTAAGCATGACATTTTATTATCCTAAGCATCATATTTTAAAGTGTTAAGATGATGTAGCTAGCAATATTACAAGCTCTCTTGCATGTAAGAGTAAGCTGGAAGAGTTGAAATGTTCTAGAGATAAGTACTTAACTTAATGATAAGCTCTGAAATTTGAGTCCTATATTTAACAGATTGCTGTGGCATTAGCAGTTGCTGCCATTCCAGAAGGTCTTCCAGCCGTTGTTACCACGTAAGTTAATTATTTTCAAGGTTGAAATGTGTATGCTCCTTATTTCAACTATGTTTCCATTTTCCTTTGAGAACTGGAAGTGAAGTTGTCATTTGTATGTTAGCTTTCCTGGATCTTTTCAGGCCAGATATGTTTGTTTTGCCCTGCATGAATTATGATGGTTTATGACATTTGTTTTGAAGCATATCTATGTTTTTTCCTGCCCTTTTTATAGCATTGTTAATATTAATTTTTGTCTTTGTTTTAGGCATTCAATGTAAAGATGAACTTGAAATTGAAAGAACTGGATCAATATAAATGAAACTAGAATTAAAAAAAGAGGGCAGGAATTAAATTAATTATATTTTAATGTCCTCCAATGACCAAAAGTAGGCTAATGAGACTAGAACAATACATTCAATTACAATAGAGAAGTAATCAGAAAGCTTCTGGAAAGATTTGTAACACCAATTTTATGAAACCATCAATGTTTTAGATCACCTTACATGATCTATCATTACGATGAAATTTCATAGTTGATTACAAAAGTAGAGCTTGTTATATTGATAACACTTTATGTACACAAGATACCATGCCGTACCAAGTTAAAAAGTCCATCAATTAATCAATGGATTAATTAGTTAGCTGTAGCAATTCTTTAAAAACCAGTTTTAGGAATTAGCGGTTAAGTCAAAGGTCAAACCAAGAAACTATCTAAAAATTGTTGTACGCAAAATTAATTTTTGGCATTTTGTATAAATTGAGCTAATCTTGTTAAAATGCCGTCAAAAGTCTGTTTTAGGTCAAACCAAATATAAGGTCTTTGTGGGTTTTTGTTAAGGAACACGTGTAAATTTCTGAAAATTTGAAAATTAGGGTTTTACGCCCCTATTTTCAGGGTAACCCTCGAAAATAGGACTTTCCCGGAAATGATTGAAAATGATTTTGATATGATTAAATGACTTCACGATCACATTGGTCATGTCAGAATCATCAAAAGACATGTTTTATTCTGGTGGGTCTATTTTTGTTTTTCAGGAACAAAGTTAGGAGCTCCGCAGCCATTAATGGCAGATTGGCCAGTACCAGGTGCTAAAGGCTAAGCTTCAAAAGCTTCAACAATGCAACCATGGCAAAAAAGGTCCAAAATGATGCTGTTCTACGAAGGAGATTCTCGTTTGCAGAAAAGGTCAAAATTTGACTAACTCTGGAAACGTTACGAAGGAGAAGTCAGTTCACGAAGCAAAAAGAGCCTTTTTCAGACAGGGGCGCCCATGATTCTTAAGGGTCAAATGCAGCGTGTTGAATCATCCAAGGTAGTCGTCCTCGACATTCTCTTGCTGGCTCTAGAACGAAACAATCAGCAAGATTATCTAACAAAATGATCGCCAGTGACTGTCAGCAGAGCAAAAAGAGGCAGTTGACGAAGTATCAAGAAATGGTTGTCAAATGTGAAGATCAAGGTAAAAAGCGCCCTTTCCAAGGAAAGCCGCCCTTCTTTTTGGAACTTCAGATGATCTCAGATGCCTGAAAGCCTCCCAAGACGGTTTACTCAGTCAAAGTCAACCTTGACAACGTAATCATCAGCGCGAGCATCTGACAAGGCAATGAACAGATAATCAAGATCCAACTGGAGCATCTTTAAATGTGAAAATCACTGTGCAAAAGGCAAAAGCACCCTTTTCATTAAGGGGCGCCCTTGAATAAAGGAACCCTAAATTGACTTCTGAGTTTTCCAACTCTAGTCATCCTTGGCGAAACAGAGTTGGCTACCTGATGAGATATCAAACAAGATCGTTTGATTCTCCGATCGACGAGAAATCCAGATCAAAGCACGAGAGGTCAAGTTTGCAGTGAATCTTTAAGTTATTTAGGATGCAGTACTCTCATATACAATACAAGACCAAGACGGCCTTGGACCATGATTACCTGAAAACGACTGACACAAACTTGCATCAAGTAACCCCCGTAGTTGATCTAGAAGACCTAGAGGGCATGAACCAGACCACATTGTAGAACATTGAAGAATCCAGGTTGCTACAGGGTGCATCCATCCCCATTACATTGCAGAGTGTGGAGCTTGTAATCGCTTGTATTAAGCATTACAATCCTACCACAAGAGAAATCAGAGCAGTGGATGGGAGGGTCGTTTGCAGTCTAAAGCCCAAGGATATAGAAAAGTGTTTTGATATTCCACCATGTCCTAATAGCAAGGTCATATCAGTGACGAAATGCGAGAAGGCATTTGAAGCAGCCAAGAGCAAATGTCAAGGGATAATGGCAGAAAAATGGCTGAAAGTAGCCAAGAGCAACTTGCCTAAGTTGAATGGACGTGGAGAATGCAAAGATGAGTATGCAGTGTTAATCACTCTACTCAATAGAATCATTGGACAAGAGGATGGCAATCAATTCCAGTCATGGATGTATGATGTCATTGCAAAAATCATTGGCAAGAGGGAATATTATGACTGGGCCACTCTGATTAGTGACACGCTCTATCAACAGATCACCGGGTATCTAGAAGCTCATAGGTTTCACATGTGTTCTTACCTGGTATACCTGATTGCCTTGCAAGGCGATTTCAGGATATTAAACAATGTGGGAACCTTAGGTGCGCAAAAGGTTCATGAGCACTTTACACGTCTTGAGTTTACTCAAGCAGAGCGACACTGACAAAACAAAATCTATGATGCAAGGCCTTACACAAATTGTCAAACCAACAATTCATAGGGAAAAAGCTAAGTTACCGATTCGTTTTTGGATTCGGGTACGGGTACGCAAATCCGGTACGGGATTCGGCAAAAATTTTTTTTTGGGTTTGGGTACGGCTTGGGTACGGCAATACAAAAAACATATAAAAATCAGAAATATATACATATTTGTAGTAGTAATTAAGTTCAGAATACACCACCATATTAATAGTCTAATAACATAGCAAAAATACATCACCACTTTCATAGTCACTAAGTCAAATATTAAAATATTAGTGATTACTCGATTGTCATGATATAAAATTATAAATTAAAGTTCAAACATAAAATGTCAAACGTTTACAATCAGCCATTATTGATCATTGATCAATCTGAATCATATGGGTCATCATTATCAAACAAACTAGCATTATTAGATGCTACATTTTGCGTAGAACCACAAATAGCATTCGTGGCACTCGCACAAGCACTGCCACTAGCAGTAGCAGTAGCACCGACACTACCACTCTCACGATCAGTAGCTGCTCCAGGCTCATACTCATCATCAATATCAAGTGCAGCTAAGTGACTTGTGGAAGCATCCAAGTCAAGCTGCTCTGGCTCAATATCCCACCTCCTTGTGTCTCCTTCTTTGTAGGAACTTTGCTTGTGTGTAAGGAGGCGCAAGTTTGAATGCACATACACCAAGTCCTCTGCCTTTTTTGAATGCAGCCTATTGCGTTTTATTGAGTGGATGAAGGAGTATGTGCTCCAATTCCTCTCTGAAGAAGATGAACTAGCAACCTATTAAGAGTCAAGACCAAATTAAATAGTTAAGAGTTACAAAATTTAACTAAACAAAATTATTAATTAATATAAAATTATAAATTAAAATTAAAATTACAAAATATAAAACTTACTTGGGATAAGATTTTTATTGCAATTGGTTGGATGTGCATGTATTCTTGCCCATGGAAGTACCACCAACTATGACCATCTACCCTGTACTTGTCTCGAAGAGCATCAAGATTCTGAGCAACACTACCGGAGCATGCAAAAGCCATGAACTCAGCCCTCACTCGATCACGTTGGTCACGATCAGTGAAGAGTCTCCGAATTGCTGCCTTGTAACCTTGAGCCACTTCAACATCCCTATATGGAGCAACTCTTGATGTAACAGAAAGAAGCTCAGGACTATAATATTTGGGACTCAATGCAAAAGCAAGAAGATGCAATGGAGTGGTCATTTTGTTCCATCTATCAACCATGATTTCCTGTAGCTCTTTGAAGAACTTTTCATCAGGATCTTCCTCTTTTGCATTGATGATGGTTTTCATCTTCTCAATCATTGAGTCAATACCATCATATACTTCTCCCAAACAAGGTCTATCCATGTTTGTGTAACGGATCATGCTCAGTATAGGCTCAGTGAAACTGACCAGGTACTCAACACGATCCCACCAACAATCATCTAGGATCCTTTGCCTGATCCTATTTGCCCTTTCACTGCTAGATTGCTTCCATATGGCCCAATTAGGGCTGATTACCATGGCACAAAGTGCCTCACGAACCTTTATAAGTCGTCTCAACACAATTGTGTTGGAGGCAAAACGGGTCTCTGCAACCTGTTTGGAAATCAAAATTAAAATTAAAATGTAATTTAAATTTACAAAATCAAAATTTAAAATTAAAAGAAAACTAAAAATTTAAGAATATTGAGAATTTCAATTAACTTACCTTCAACAATTCCAATTTTGAGAATTGTCTAAATATTCCTTGTGTCATATGGTGGTTGGTGACAAACATCTGGATGTCTTCGCCCTCAACATACACCTGTTTGATCCACTCAATTTTGAATCCAATTTTTTGTAGCATTAGATTGAGGGAGTGGACAGCACAAGGTGTCCAAAAAATGTGTGGATACTTCTCCTCAATCAATAACCCAACATCCCTACAATTTTTGGCATTGTCGGTTACAACTTGCACAACATTTTGATGGCCCACTTCTTCAATGGCTTGGCAAAGGATGTTAGCAATAAATGGACCATCTTTCACTTGTCCCTCACAATCCACTGCTCTCAAAAACATTGCCCCTTTAGGGGACACGGCAATAGCATTGATCAATGGGCGATTTTTTGCATCTTTCCATCCATCAGAAACGATGGTCACCCCTGTTTCAATCCATGAATCCCTTATGGGCTTCAGAGAGTTTGCTACATGTTTCACCTCTTCCTCCAATAAGGTGCAACGCACCTTCTCAAAACCTGGGCCCTTATACCCTTTTGGAGCCTCATTAATAGATTTCACCATTTTTTGCCAATATGGTGAACGAACAACGTTGAATGCCAATCCATTGGCATAGACACATCTTGCTATGTCTTGATCAGCAATCTCTCTTGCCTCATTCTGAAATGAAACTTCCAACGGTCCCTTAGATCTTTTATTTGATGAGGGCACGGTTTGCTCTTGAGGGATGTTCATAAATGGATGGCTTTCTGTAGGTGGAATATAAGTAGGTGGTGTAGGGGGTTTCATGGATTGAGATCCTTTCTTCAAAGGATGGTTTTTTTTAAGACTAGCAGCTTTTTGATCTGCTTTTTCTTGCTCAGCAATATATTTCAACACTATGTCATCTGCAAGGCCTTTGCCATCACCTTCTGGAGGTCCCGGACAAGGTTTGATGCCAATATCAGGGATACTACACAAGTGGGCTTTCACTCGACTGTATGAGCTCGTGTATTGAATTTTGCAATGACCACAAATCCAAACAAATACTCCACCACCTGGACATTGTTGAACCATTTCTACATATTTCCAAAGGGGAGAGGTTGCACTTATTTTGAAACGAGATTGGCCTGAATTAGAAGCAGATGCCATTGTAATACCTAAGGGCCAAGGCACAATAGATTGAAATAATTTTGGTATTGAAATTTGAAACTAAAAAACTTGAAAAGAATGAGAACAATCAACAAAAGTAATACAATAAAAACAAAACAAAATAGTTCATTTGTTAAACTTAAAAAAAATGTAAGAAAAAAATCAAAAAATTTCAAAGAAACCTACCTTTTTTGAACAAATCTTGCTCTACAGTCTTCTTGAATCTTGGAAAACACTTGCAAGTGCTTAGGAATAGCACAACAATCAACTTGAACAACCAACGATCAGCCTTCAACTCTATTCGAGCTTGTGCAAGCAAGAGAGCAAGTTCAGCAATGGAGGCAAAAAAACTCGTTTTTCTTTCACAAATTGTTAAAATGAAATTGTTTTTACCTATTTAGTGTGTTTGGAGGTCGAAATTAGGGTTGCAATGAATATTAAAATGTTTAGAAGTCAACATCTGGTCAAAAAAATAATAAAAAATGATTAAAAAAACACGTTTTTTGCGGACTGGGCGTTTTGACGTGAAAAAACTTCGCGGATTCTGCTCGGATTCGTTGCGCCGTATCTTGGAAGAATCCGCAGTGAAGCCTCGAATCTGAAACGTATCCACAAAGAAATTTTCGAATCCTGGCCGAATTTGTATCGTACCGAATCCGAATCATATCGTATTGTATCCGGAGGCTTAGTATGGCGAATCGGTAACTTGGGGAAAAAACATGGACATAGGGTGCAATTGAGTGATTGATCATGTAGGGAGAAGCGTCAAGGGCTTCCTCCCATAGAAAATTAGAGAGAAACTCATGCAAGGTAGCAATAGTGGGAGTTGGAAGGGAATAGAAGTTAGACATAGGTTGGGAAAGTTAGGAAGCATACTCAATTGCATCAAAATAAATTGTGTTGTAACAAGTATTAGGGACTTGAAGGGGGTGAGGAAGGGGAAGAAGTACAAGGAGCATGGAGGGTGAAGGTTAAAACAACATGATTGGTAAAGCGGGCTAGATGTGAGTAAAGGAGGTCTGGTATGAGAGATAAATGATTTGTTGATAAGAACATAATCAACAACTTTAACATCACTCACATGAGGGAAACACTGTTTAATCTTCTATGAGATAAAATTAATACTTGAAATAGTGGACATAACTAGTAATGCATGCCAAATAGAGGAGTAAAAGTATATCTTTATTTGCACATGAAGTTATTACAAAAGTAGACTAGAGATGGTCAGCCAAGGATTAGACTTGATCCAACGAGATCATACTACCTTCCTTGACAATTCAAAAACCTATTTAGAGAACCTAAGGGTTGCCAAGAGGAACACAATTGTCAACTAGCTAATTGCTATAAGTCCATAACAGCAAAAATCATTTGGGGAAAAAATCAGCAAACCAAAAGTATAATTTTTTTTTAAAAAATCGGGAAAACAATGGGAAAAAATTGAATTTAAAAAAAAAATGTAAAAAATTGTAGAACAAGAGATAAAAACTATTTTCTTTTGAAATTGAGATATGGAGAGCAAATAAGATAAAGAGTTTAACTAATAAATTGTAAAAAAAAGATTTTTGTAGTTTATATTCATATCGCTAATTACATTTCATTGCACATCTTTCAAACTCAAAGCATTACTTCACATTGCATAACTAATAACTAGATGCTGATAGATGACAAAATTTTAATTACAATAAATATTTTACAAAGTCAACCTAAGCAGTTATGCAATTACTTCACATTGCATAACTAATAACTAGGAGCAGTTGCCAATTGCATTTGCTTGTCATGGCATTCCATGAGATGGCATTTCTTTGAGGCATTTTTTCAAACAGTTCATTGCCTTGTCTATGCTACCACATTTTTCATACATGTCTACCAAAGCATTTTTTAAAATGCGTGTGTTGGCAAGTTGCAAGCTCTAATAAGAGGATTGAAAGTCTGCATATTCTGGATCATTATAAAGAAATGATACAGACATTGTCCTTTGTAAGATTAAATATAATGGAGTTGTGTAATGACCCCTTTTCCTAGGCAGTTGATAGATGGAGTGGTTAGTCTACCAACTGGTCCCTATAGGCGAACATGATGTTTAGGGGACCTCTTTGAGGGTGATTTATGGCTCTTCAGCAGGACTTTTGGTGCTTATTTCAATACTCTTCAGTGCAATGTCCTAGTTTATTTTTGGTGTGCCTTTCGGAGGCCATTCAGGACACTTTGACCCACTCTTACTATTTTTAGTAAGTCACTTGCATATGTTGTTCATACTTACTATTTATAGTGGTATGGTTAATTGCTATCATGCATATATCTGGAAAGTTGATGGATTACTCCCATGAGTTGATATTGGTATTTATCGGGGAGTTAATGATTTAATTTATATTATTAAAGTTAATCTAGTTTAACTTAAATAATATTAATTATTATGCATGACTTTATAAAATGGTGTTATAAGGGGTTAAAAGGTGTTATGAGACGTTTGCATAAAGTATTATTATTTTAATGATTTGACCCCTCAACTTTATGACGAAATATTTAAATGACTATCAAAAGCAAATTAAATGAAATGACATTCAAATGTGAATTAGGTGTGGAAATATAAAAGGGCATTGAGAGCTCATTTTGCACATTCATGTTTCAAGAAGAAATTTTTGCTAAGGGTTTTGCAAGAGGATTGGAGATTCTGGAAATACTCAGGTTCACCGAGGACGAAAACCCTCGTGAAGGTCAGCTCTCAGAAGTGAAAGATCTCCCAAGCCAGCTTGCAGACAATTCCATTTCAAGGATTGTGCTTGTGCTTTAAAGATTGTTTGGAATTTACAGGAAAGATTCAGGGGGTTTGCCAAGTGTTAATATTTTAGCTTCTATATCTCCGATTACAGGTGATGAGCCTTGGGGTGTGAATGATTTACCTAGCAATTTGCAAGTATATTATTAATCATTTTCAAAGCAAGGTAATATGGAGGGTTTCTAGAGAATAATCAAAGTGATTGCTCGTGTGAAGTAGTAGATTTCTTGTTGCTGGTCGAATCTCTTTGCGGATTGGGTTATTGGTCTAATATATACTTTGGCGTCCATTTTCAGACTGAACATTGTTTGCAAGGGAGTTGTGGCTGTCTATATTCCTCCTGCGCCTAGGATTATATATTGCTATGTGGGTGCTACTGCATTTTAAGAGGACGTGGGCTGAGTTGAGGGTTGAAGATAGTAGTTGCTGCGTCTAATGGTGCTGGGTGAGTGCATTTGAGAGTATTGTGGCGTTTCAGATTTAAAATCAGACCCTTTCCCTTGCTGTGTGGGAAAGTTGGACATCATTATTGCTTATGAAGAGTCGTGGTACTGCCTGGAGACAGTGTTTAGACTTTGGCATGAAAACTCAGCTAGAAAAAGGTCACAGAAGGGTCGTTACATCAGCTCAGGGTTATATTATAGTTGCTGTGACTAATCTGGGCGATTACATTATTGCTTTTGGCAAGGGGTTGCTGTTACAAAGCTGTCTGATCATCACTTCAGCTTGGCAACTCCATTCCAGTGAGTTAAATCTGTATATTGCACATTCCCAGATCTGAAACATATGTACTGATTTGAATGTAAGAATGAAATCTGCATTCTGAGTTTGTATGCTGGCTTCATTATTACTCAGATATTCTGTTGTAGTTGATTCTATGCTTCAGTTGAATAAAATATACAAGCTTCCAATCTGAAATAATACACCATATGATATTGTCTATTTATTGGGTTAAATATATGCTATGCTCCACAGAGTTTCGGGGATGGGGACGACAGGGACAGTGGGATGTGTTTTTGGTATGGGGGTACTTTTGCGTCATTTTTTAGGGGACGGCTATTAAAAAATAGAGAAATTTTATAAAATCTAGAGAAATATCAAATATTCATATCATAACATTGATAAAGCATTCATCATAGACATTGTAGAAGATTAATACATAACATTAGACTTGAATTGAGATTTCACATGAGAATCGACAAACAAATTAACAAAATTCAAATGCTTTCATTGTCAATGTGCATACATATTAAATAAGAATTATAACAAAATGCCCAAAGGCTCCAAGTTTCAACTATAAAATGACAAAAACATAAAAAATGTATGGTTGTCCTTAATCAGCAGATGCAACTGGCAGGTTAGTATCAAAATTGGAGCTCAAGTTTGAGTCACCGTCAGCTGCAACAGCGGGTGGAAGTTTCTGAGGGGTCCTCGAGTCCCCGAAACGTTTCTAGGACGGGGACGGGGGTACTAGGGCAGGGGACGAGTCCCCGTGGAGCACTGAATTTATATATGTTATTGGTAAACCTTCAATGTCGTTGAAAGATAATCAGATCAGTTAGCTTGAGACATGTTTGACAAAATGTTCCATATGTCAAACTGAGACAATTTGGAAAGATATCGCTAATTTCCAATCCAGTTTGGGGTGTGACATTACAAGTTGATTGTAGGGTAAAAGGTCTATTTCAATAATTGTGATTCTCCAAAAACCATTGAAGACTAAAATTGCCCCACAATCCAAAATTGAGGTTATCTATAAAATGTGGCCATGGTACTTCTGACTCGTGTAATCATACTGGATTTATTGTATTCACATTCTTTATGGCTTTAATTGGGTGTTCCGTTCACAAAATTTTGCATCCACTCTAATTGTTGGTGCTCTATATGCTTAAAGCTAACAAATCTCCCCTCCTCTTGGATGAAATGATAATTTGACATTCTTTTATGAAAATTATTCTGCATGACTTGTGAAGTTTCCATATACCCATAATAGATCATCTTTTTTGAATGTGTGCATATAGAATATAGCTAAAATCTATATTTTTGTGTGTGCAGTTGTCTTGCACTTGGTACAAAGAGAATGGCAAGATTGAATGCTATTGTGCGGTCTTTACCTTCAGTTGAGACACTAGGGTGCACTACAGTGATTTGCAGTGATAAGACAGGCACCCTCACAACCAATATGATGTCTGTTTCAAAGGTGTTCCTTTTCAAGCCTTATTATTAAGCTGTTATTATTTCTTGTTTTGTATATTGTTTTCCTTGAATGTAATTGTTTGCAGTTCTGTTTTCAAGATATGGTATATGATATATTAGAGCAAGCTTTTCCTTGCCTTTTGATTGTGTCTGGGAGGGTTTACATGCTTTTTTTATTTTCTTATTTCCAGTTTGGAATACTTTGGGCACATAATTAAGGTCACAGTCTATTGTTTTTCTTAAACATGTTGCTTGCTTCATTTTGAGCTTATACAAAATTGGTAAAAGATTTTCAGCAATTAGATTGACATGTCAGATACCATTACAAATATAAAATTGATGGTATATATTGTGTTTGGGTTCCCGGAGAACACAATGAATAATGTGAAGATTTTTTATTATGGTTGGAAGTTGCAATTGATTTTTTTGGACCTAAATCTATTAGAAGACTTTAGAAAAATAACTTGATGGTATAAATTATGTTTTTGGATTCCTGGAGAACACAACTAATAATTTGAAGATTGTTGATTTTGGTTGGAAGTTGCAATTAATATTTTTGGACCTAAACCTATTAGAAGACTTTGAAGAGGAAGCATTATTTCTAAAGTGAAGATGATGTTCTTATCGGTTCTGAATCCTTTATTTGAATGCCCACTGCAGCTCTTGATCCTTGATGGATTTATAATTTATATATCAGTTTTGGTTGATACTACATTTCTTTGTCCCTGTTACACATTTCTGGGAATCACTTGAGTTTGATACCACTTTAATTTATTTTTATAATCCACTTCTAAGTTTGGGCTCTCCAAAAAGTCAGCTCTCCAAAAGGTCAATAAGTGTGTTTAATTCATTTATTACTGTTAAAACTGTAGTTCAGTAATGATTTTTTTATTGCTGATATAGATACTGCTTTGTGGTGATTCTTCTTGATTTGACTAGTCTGTAATGACTTGCACCTCTTTATTAGTATCAATAGATTTCAAGAAAACTGTGTCACTTGAAGAAGAAACAAGGAAATTCAACAATGTTCAGTTTCTCTTGTCTATCCAACCATTAGAAATGACGGCACAACCTTTTTTCCTCTATATCTCATGGTGCTTGTTAATTGGTGATCTCACATCTGCCACCTTCTCATTCAAAATTGAGCCCTTTATGTTCTCAGCATTAGAGGCTTTGGAATCACTCTTGCAGTAACATTGAAATGCACCAACTTTTGCCAACAATGAAATCTAAAACAAAAATGAGTGTTCTAAAATAAAAAAATAGGGTGGGCCTCTCATTTGTATGTACTCCCACGATGAGGTCAAATGTTGAGTTACCCACCCATCTGCAATTGAGGCATCATGGTCATATTTTAAATTTAAGGGGCCTAAACAAATAAAAAACCAGCTTTCAAAAACAAAAAATATAAATCAACTAGGAAAAAATGAAGAGCAAAAAAATATATAGAAGATTACTTGGTTGCATGTAATGAAATATACAATAAAATTAAAATTTCTCAACTGCATGTCTTGCTGCTTCTCTTTTGCCGTTGTTTTCACCTAAATCAAAAATTGATGGTTGAGAGCTTAAAGAACTGCAATGAACATATTTAATTCCAATTGCGATCCACGAACTCTACAGCAAACACTAGTGCTTGAAATTGAAGGGAATGAAGGGAATTGCTACATTGCCCCAACTCTTTTTATTGCTTCTTTCTAACCTCTTTCACAAAGCACTTTTATTGAGTTTGCACCTGTTTCACAACTTCAGCCAAGGCTTCCAACTCGTCCTTCCTTCGTGGTTCCAACTTTAAAACAAATTGCAAGTATGCTACAAGTAGAGGGGAGAAAATACTTGGGCTAGGAAGTATTATAGAAAAATCAAAACAAGTGTAAAAAGAAATAAAAATAAAGGGATGAGAGGGAAAAACTGAAAATTTAACTTTTATAGACTATAAAAAAAGAGGAAAATGAATGAAGAAAGAAGGAAAAAGGGCAAAATGAAGTGGAGAATCGAATCTCTGTTCTTTTTCTTTCTCTTTCTCATGCTCCATTTTTTAATAAGAGGAGAACAAGGAAGAGAGAGAGAAAGTAAAACTATAAAGATGGAGAGAGAAGAAATTAGAACAAAGGAAGAGAGGAAAAAAGAAAAGAAAAGAAATATAAATTTAGAAGAAAATATTTATACACCTATTTAAAAAATGAATTTGGCTGCTGCAAATCACTATTCCATATCCTATCAAAAAAGTTAAAAGCCCTTCAGAGTTTGATGCTTATGCTGCTGCTATTATAGCTCAAAAATACAGCATGAAATAAGAGTGGAAATGTGTTGTAGAATGAGTGATAGTTGTTTTCTTAACACTCTTATCATCTTGTCTTGACTGATACAATAATCGACTTCTGTTTATATCTTCCAGTGAACAAGAATTGGGATCATTTTCTTTAAGAATATCTGAATTGCATGGGGAATAGAAGCTTTATTTTTTTAAGTAGTTGCACATAAAAGTAATTCCCATTTTTGTATGTTTGCTTGCCATTTATAGTTGTTGATGGGCTAATTTTTAAAGCTAGCTATTGAAAGATTAAAGTTTGATGTACTAATGCTTGCTTTTTGCCAGATTTGTGTAATTCATTCTGTTCACCGTGGTCCTGTGTCATCACAATATACTGTTACAGGAGCAACATATGCCCCTGATGGTGTAGTTTATGATTTAGCTGGCCTACAGGTAATAATACATTTTTGTGCTTTAATTTTCAAAAGATTGGAAGGAAGTAATCTTAAATTTTTAAAATTGCAGTGATGTTTTAGTATTAGAACATTTACAACATCTTTATTATTTCATATCCATCGTTGTTCAAATTTATTTCCCCCATATTAAATTTTTTTTGTGTGTGAAGATGTAATGGCATTGCCTAGCTGAAAGGTAGCAAATTTTTTAAATGAATTTATAGATGAGCTTTTCAATGAATATGTTTAATAGATAGCCAAAATGGATTGTCTATGATTGAAACCTAGGACCTCCTAGGATTTAAAGTATTCTTCTGTCTTTACCTCTTCTGTTTAAGTAAATGAAAATTTGTGCAAGATTATTGGGGGTTATTTTGTTTTTTGTAGCAATTGATTCAGGCATATCAAAGATATAACAATAGAAAATCATTTATTGGATTATCTTCATTTAATTGAAAGGTTCCAAGAAGAAGGTTTGTGGAGAAGGATCCTCAAGAATCGAAGTTGCGAAGTTTTGTTTCTGGGTTTGGGTATTTGCTACCTATGGCTAATTGGGATTTGGGGTGAGGCTAACTGAGTTACTTAAGGCGGGGTACATGCTTGTTTAAATACCTTTATTGGGGCTAATTGTTTGTATTTGGATTGCGTAGTTTGTGTGCACTTGCAGCTTTGGGTATTGATTTGTTGTGTGTGACATGAATACTAGGAATCACTCTTAGGCTAGAAAAAAGGGGTCTTTGTAAGAAGGAAGCTATGAAAAATAGTTATTCATTGCCATGGTATAGTCTTTTTGTTCCCTAACATTACTCAATATGTTTCATATATTGTGGATCTTGCTCCACGATATATGTTCTTTATATTTATTTGTTATCTATGTTTTGAATATAGCAAAGCTTGGTGGTAGAGAAGAAACCAATAATGTGTGTTTGCCTTTTTGACATTGATTGCAAATGATAGGGGTTAGAAGCCGCCGATAAGGAATCAAAGTAGATCCATGATGTCTAGAATGAAATAAAGTGTGGGATGCCCTATTGGTGGTATGCAAGGATGGATGTTATCTCGCTTCTTTGTCTATTATTAACCTTACTACGCTAATCATTAGAAAGGGCTACATCCTAGAGACATAATCTCCTAAATCATCTCTTTATGATGGATAAAATTCTTTGTTTGTATAAAACTGCTGGAAGGCATTAGATTAAATTCACATAAGATTTTTATGATCACTCAAATTCTAACTCTTTTTGAGCATCAATTTTTTGATGTGGGCAAAGTGTGAGCATAGAAAGACTAGAACCTTTGATAAGTTCAGACAAGTCTTCTTCAAACAAAATAATCTGCCTTATTTAAGTAATATCAGGGAGCATGATGGACAGGTTTTGAAAATCAACAACATAACTCTCAACATTTCCGTACTGCTTGAGCTATTTCTAACTCCTAAAAATGAACTTTAGGGTCCTTTTTATCAAATCTCTCAATGAACCTTTTGCTGAATTTATCATAGGAGTTGAAAAGATTGTGTCCCTGAGTAATTAGTCCATGATACCATCATTCATGTGTTGTACCCGCAAGATAGAGAGTGGCAAATTTGATGGTCTCATCTTCTAACATTGGTCTAAGTGACAAGTTTGTGTCCAACTTTTGTATCGAAGCTCTAGCTGAACACATGCTAGATCTGTTAAAAGTATAAAGTGATAACTTCTTCAAAGCATGTTTCATATCTCATTTGATAGCTTGTGATTTAGGCTTAGGCCTAGGGCCATTTGGAGACTGCTTCGAATTCATATAATTTGTGAGTCACATTTCACTCTTGATCTTCTCTAGAAGAGCCCTATATTTTGCATAAGAAGTTGTAATGTCATCAAAAATTGAATTTTGAACTTCAATTTTAGGAGCCTCTTTTTCCCTGTGAAGAAAATAGGTTGGAAAGGTTTAACAACTTAACCAATAGCAGTCCTCTGAGTGTTTGTGTGAGTAATATTGGATTATTAGCCCCATAAGTGCTTCCCTCACGATTTTGATGTCTAGGCACATTTATGTTATTGCCCATCTTATGAAGCATTTGTGCCAACATATTAAGCATCAAATCAAACTTCCTTTCTGCTTGATTTGTAGGGTTATCTTCCATATTGGTTTTAATTTTTTTTTTCCGTATGCAACTCTTTTATAACAATTTCCGTATTCTATTGTTCAATGCCAAATTCCGAAGAGAAAAACTCTACATCTAGATTCTTTGAAAATCAAAATCCTTTTTTGGTTTCCCTCTAATAATATCTACATGCTTTGTTACTTGGATGTATACGAAATATAGGTTTGTATGAAAATGATTAGCTTTTGGAAACAGGTTGGAAAGACCATCAACTTTGATACCACTATAATAATGCCTAGAGGGTGTTAGCAATCCCTCTTGTATTCTGCTAGTTTGATACAAAGAGTAGAATGAGGACAATTGAAATGATTGAAAGATAATGGCGGCTAGCCGACCAAGTTACAATATAAGCAAGCCATAGAATCAATCAAGCTAGATTGGTTGATAGTGAATGCAAATTTTGATTAAGCCAAACTAGTAAAATACAAGGGGGATTGTGTCAATGCTAGAATGGTAGACTAATTCACTCGATTTCGATAAATGGCTTGGAAGGCGAAAAATATACTAAAAATAAAAGAATGATTCAATGCATAATTCAACTAGGGTCTATTACAATGATAAATCAGGTTCTAGCAGTAAATCGTCTAGTATCTGTAGTGTTGAAGTAACTATGGTGGTAAACCATCTAATATACAATAATGGAAAGATTAGGATAGAGATTTCTCATACAATAACATAATTAAGTAATAGCAACAATTTGAATTGTGATAATTTCTTTAATCATTAGTTGTATCACAAAAAGGGAACCTCAATTTGAAAATATTAAATAATCTATCATACCATGATGATTTTGGTAGAACTAGAGGCTTAATTTAATTTGAAACTCTATGGAAACCTGTGTTATCGAGTTCCTTGGTTTGGGGCCTTGTACCCATTCCTGGAGCACTCTGGATTCCTAGGGTTTCCTGTGGGTTTGTGGGATGCGAACCCATAGGAAACCTGGGGCGCATGGAACCACAGTAAATTTGGGGAATTTGAGGCCCTCACGGGTGCCAACGCCTATGGGGTGCCTAAAGTGAATGCAAAAACTTAAAAAAACTTAAAAAAACTTACCTAAAAAGTGCCATGAACCCTAAAAACGTCATCTAAAGCCCATTGAACATTTTATTGCTCTCCTCAAACACATTCATCAAGCATATTTTTCCATTTCTCTATTTTGAAGGGTTGCTTGTTTTTCGAAGGAGATCGATCAAAGGGTGCCAAAGGATCGAGGATAGCTTGCACAAAGGAGATCTAATCATCTAAGGCAAGCATTGTAACTGATTTTTTAGTTTTTTAACAAATTGTTTCAAGTTTTTGATAAATTTTTTCAAGTTTTTGATGATTTTTATTTTTTATTTAAAAAAAGAGAAATAACAAGTTTTGCTATTTGTTTCAATGTTTTTTGGTGTTCATTTTGAACTTTCATTAGTTTATACTTTATAAATTATACATATTGTAGGGTTGTATTTATTTATTTATTTTGTAATTTAAAGTTTTATAATTTCTTATAACAGCAAAATCAAATTGCAATCTATTTGAAATGGCCACAAGTTCAAGTTCAATGGGTATTGATGCAAACAAAAAATTCAAAATTGATCAAGCATCTCCTTTATGGAATTATGTTACGATGCTTGAACAACTTCCATGAGGTGGGACATTCATTTGGGATTGTGGTGAGTGCGGAGTCCAATTTAGGAGTTTG
This sequence comes from Sequoia sempervirens, assembly GCA_007258455.2. Taxonomy (NCBI): domain Eukaryota; kingdom Viridiplantae; phylum Streptophyta; class Pinopsida; order Cupressales; family Cupressaceae; genus Sequoia; species Sequoia sempervirens. The sequence continues at coordinate 203,921 of VDFB02265030.1, forward strand.
TATAGTTGAGTGAAAGCTCACTTATCTGCACAAAGTGGGAAAGGGATTAGAATATGTGAAGGGCGAAATAAGAAGGGGTTGCCAATGGAAAAAAATATGGCATTCATTAGAGAACAAGAACAAGCTGATGTTGAGTGAAAGAACAAAATTAAGATCTCATCCTTTAGCAAAGAGAACATCAATGACTTTACCCTAAGTCACAAGGTTCGGCGAACTTCAAGCATGCAGTTTGAATTTTATTGAATCTGAAATTTTTATTTGAAATTCGCTGCATTTTTTTATACAAAAAAGGATTTGTTTTTTTCATTAAAACATATTTTTTGATTTGCCGTATTTTTTCTGCCACGATTTTCTTGGGTTTTCTTGTTGTGATACATTTTTGAACTTCATTGTTGCATGGCCGCAACCTGTAATTTCTTCGTCCCATGGTAGAGGAAGTCCGGATAAATTTGGCCATTGGGAAAGTGATGCGAGAGTGTTTGTCTTCTAATTCTCTTGAATTCAAGGTGGTGAATCCCTGATTTATAACAAAGAAGAATAAATACGCCTACATGTCTTTGGGCACACTACTGCCGAAGATATCCGGAGTTGTTAAGCTCGATTTGGAGCGTGGAAGAGATTGTGAGGTTGCGCCGCAAGTGTATGGCGATGGGTGCTTTGGCAGTGAGCCCTTTTTCATGCAGCGGAATTTTACCTTGAACGCGATGGAGGACGACTAGTACCTGGTGGCCTACACTCACAATGAAACCACTGGACTCTCCCACTTTGTGGTGATGGACGTGCAGTCTCCAATGCTATAGATCGTGGCCTTAGTTGAACTCCCCGTGAGAGTTCCCTATGGTTTTCATGGCCTCTTCGACCGGTCCATATTTGTCGTTGTCGCCTGCCAGTTTTTTTTTGTTTTCTTCTATTGTTTTTCTTTTTCTTCGTTGGTTTTAATTTTTTTTATTTGCTTTATCAGGATTTGTATTTTTTATATAAAGTTTATGAATTGTGATATAGTTTTTAATTTTTATATAATCATATTTATTAATAATGTTATAAATTTATAATAATATAAATTATAAACTATAAATTATATTATATTAAAAAATTGTTATAACCTATATTTATTAATATATATATTTAAATTTTTAATAATATAAATTTAAATGTTAAAATTAATTTAATATATACTGTTAAAAATTTAATATTAAATTAAATTGTTATATAATGATATAACTTTATATTGTTCTATGATATTTTTTAATTTTTTATAATATATGTTTATAAACTCAATGCTAAACTATTTTGAGAATTTTGTGGATATATTACTTATATTTAAAATTTTTTTTTACATAAGGTGAATTTAATGCCGATTTTTTGTTTCCGAGTTTTTTCCTTGCCGAACTTCATCCGAATTTCAATGTTGCCGAACTCGAATTCAAATCTTGTGACTTAGACTTTACCTACAAATTTAGTAATGGCCTCTCACATAATTGTCGGGAGACGCAGGGTATTGGTACTGGGATTGGTATTGGTACGGGGACAGGGACGCCAATCAAATTAGGGTACGTGAGTTAAATGAATAAGGAGATGGCTATTTTATATATAAATGATTCACCGGAAATTTTGGGTATGGGGATTGGTATGTTATTGATGTTCCCAAAATGGAGTTTCCCGACAACTATAGCCTCTCAACATCCTTTCTTGGAGGCACCCTATATCCAAGTAGAAGATCCCACTCCTTGGAAAAGAGGGCCATTGGATAAGGCATTTCAAATTGAAGCAAGATACATTGTAGAAGAAAATGTTGCACGTTGCATTTATGCCAATGGTCTTCCTTTCAACTTGGTGAGATCACCATATTGGCGTGAAATGTTGGCGGCAATCAATAGTGCACCTTTTGATTTCATAGGTCCTCTGTATGAAAAGGTGCACACCACCTTATTAGCAAGATAATTTTTTTTGTAGAGACATCACTCAAACCAATTATGGATTCTTGGATTGGAACATGAGTGTCTATTGTTTCTGTTGGATGGAAAGATTGCAAAAACTGATCTTTAATAATCTTATTGCAGTGTTTCCCAAAGGGGCAATGTTTTTGAAGGCAGTTTATTGTGAGGGGTAAGTCAAGGATGCAAAAGTCATTTCTAAAATCCTCATTGAGTCCATAGAGATGGTGGGTCCTGAAAATGTTTTTCAAATCATTATGGACAATGCAAAAAGTTGTAGGGCTGCAGGTGCTTTGGTTGAGGAAAGGTATGAACACATTTTTTGGACACCATGCACTGTACACTCCCTTAACTTGGTGATGCAAGCAATTGGCACTCAAATAGAGTGGGTGAAAGCTATATACCAAGAGGGTGAGGAGATCCAAATATTTGTGACAAACCACCATATGTCGTGAGGCATTTTCACAACTTTCTCGAATTTGGAATTGTTGAAGATAAATTTAATTTAATTTATGCCATGTATACTTATATAATATATTTTAATGTGTTATTAACTTATGTTTTACATGATCCTAGGTTGCTGAGACCCGATTTGAATCACATACAATCCTTTTGAGACAACTTGTGAAGGTGCGAGAGGCATTGGGTGCCATGGTTATTAGCAACCAATGGAGTATTTGGAAGCAATCAAGTTCAGAGAGGGCCCATAAGGTCAAGTAAAGAGCTGTATGGGAGAGTAAGGGGCTGAATCAGGTTTATCTGGTTCAGCAGCGATCCACTGTAATATAAATACTTCTTGTTTTGAATGGTACAATTAATACAACCCAGCTTCATGCCACATTGCTGGTTACAGTTGACAACAAGAGCAGTACAAAGAAAATCATGCCCAATATTAATCCATAATGATGACTGAAAGCCCAATGCCGAGTACAAAGAAAATCATGCCCAACTTTGGTTGTATGGACATGACAGATGAAATAGTATGGCCTGGACAAGGGAATAATCTTTAACAGAAATCTGCACTGAAATTTAATTAATACCAGGAAATGAATATAAAATTTGACTTCACAAAGATCCCACCCATCTAGTATTGTACAGCCAAAGTAGTGTGCAGGTTGGTACGACCTGTTATGGCATTTAAACATTGCACTCTTTTCCCTGAAGGGTGCAGCCTGTACATAGTGTGAATAATAAACCAACAACAAGTAATAGCAAAGATCTCTTCCGCTAGCTATAGAAATGGAATCATGCATTTATAGTCCCTGGTATGGCCTTTTGAAACAGTCCAGCCCAAAAGATACCTTGTATTTGTATGGCCAGGCAAGGAATAATATTGTATGTAGAGATTATTAGTCAGTCCAAAATATGGAAATACAGATTTGTGATGTCCCCGCCCTAGTCAGTTCTCAGGAACAGTGTGTTAGCCCTTTATTGGACCCTTGTGGGCTAGCCGGATTGGTTAGAGGGTCAGTGGTACTTTCTGGAGAGTTTGATCGTTCTTGTTTTCATAGCCCAGTGATTGGTTCACAGCAGGCGTTAGCAGTGCAGGAGTTGACAGCTTCTAACAGCACAGGATTATATGGGGTTTTGAGTGAGTTATGGGTTTTTAAGTGATTTAAATATTAATTGATTAATATTTAATTATAAAGTCAAATTGACTTTATACTTTTTTTAAATCACTTAAATATTCTTTAAAAGTGATTTAATATTTTAATCACTTAAATTGATAAAGTGCGCCCAAGTATTTAAGTCAAATACTATTGGAATGACTTAAATATAATTTAAAAGATTTAATTATTAAAAGTGGCGTATCTTTCTTGGAATTCGTGCCTTTTGCATAAAAGGGCATTTTTGGCAATGAGAAACTCACCTTTTGATAATTTCGACTTTGCCTTGTGCTTCTTCCTGTGCATTCTCCTGTGATCAGGGTTTGAACAATTTTCCATTGAAGAACGATACCTCTTCAGTGTTGAGCACTCTTGAGATTGTGAAAGATCAATTGAATCAGTGCAGTTGAGAGCTTCATTCAGAGGTTCTACATGATTCAGACAGAGTATTATATTGAGATTTACTGTTGATTGCAATAAGAAAGGGTTTCTTCCTTGTGGCGCCTTCTTCTTCAGATTCAGTGGCATCCAGCAGGGATAATACTCATTCTTTTCTTGGCTGTACGACTTGCATTGGGAATTGTGCATTCTAGAGAGGCGTGTGAAGGGTTTGGCTGAAACGCCTTCCTTTTGATTGCTTTTTGACTTGCATCCTTGGCGTCTAGTATTTTCAGAGGCTTGTATCCAGTTTCGAGGTAGGAGAATCCAAATCTGGAGGCTTGGCGTCCATTATTGTCAGTATTCAGCATTCTTGGCTGGCGAGCTAGCTTACTATTTTAAATAAAAAAACTGGAAACATTCTGGTATGTTTATCATTCATGATCTCATTGTTGCAATAAAATAACATCTTCTGCATTTCCATTCTGTAGGAAATTGCCCTATATTTCAGTTTATATGCTTTTATATGCTGCACCCCTTCTCTTCTGTCTATCAAACTTTCTCTAAAAAACTAAATAACACTAAAAAGACTCAAGAAATATTGGGGTTTGAGTTGAGAGCCAGCATGGCTCATCACAAGATCAACAATAATAACAGACCAGTATGGCACAAAATTTAGAAATCAACACATCAAAATTGGAAATCATCAAACCCACACTCGAATTGGATACTAAACTAATTAGCTGAAGCACATTGTCAATCCTTATATGGAACTGCACTTAAAACTAGGAGGGTTTTTGTCGTCAAAGCTTACAAATTCAGAGGGTTTTTCTCCTTGTGAAGAGATGAAGAAGAACGCATGTTCATTTTTGAGAAACAAAATTGTTTCAAAAAGAAAGAAGACCTTTTTCCAAAAGATTCATCCAATTTATAACTTTTTATGGGGAAAAAAAATAATGTTATTTTCTTTTTTTGACAAATATTGCTCAAAATTACTTTTTATGAGGAAATAAAATATTATTTTCTTTTTTGACAATTATTACTCAAAATCTATGTTATTGGTTTAGGTATGATCCATTTCAAGTTTGGATACTAGTTTGGTGTGGGCAGGGTTTGGGATTTGGCTTGTGGGTTTGTACTAGGTGAACTTGGGAGAACCCATGAAGAATGTTGATGTATTTTCAGAATTTATTGCAGCCCACAACAATTTGGCCCATTTTATAAATTATTTTTAGCTTTTTAAGACTACTTTTGGAATTCGCCTTTTCGCAAATGTTTTTTTTTTCTCTTTTATATCACGTCATTTGAATTTTGCATTCATGTTTTGAGGAAAAGGTTCGAATGTTGTGGAAGAAGTGGCAAAGACCTAGTAGGTAAGCAAACCCATTTCCTTACCATTGAAAAGAAGTAGTGTGTTTTAAAGTGGGAACAACTAAGAACCAACATAATGAGTAGACCAAGAAGCATAATGTTAAATCAAGTTCTAGTCAATGGCTCTCTTTGATCAAGTGAAAAGGGAACAACTTTAGAGAGATAAATGGAGTTGGTCATCCCTTCTCGCGATTCGCCTTGAATAGCTTAGAAAAGGCATTTGTAGGTGTGTAATATCCCCATTTTCGGCTTCTCTTGCATTGCAATTGGCATTGACCTTGTAAGTATGTGTCAGCATTATTAGGAGTTATTTGATGTTTACAATGAGTCAGGTGGTTTGGAGGATTCATATGCCACTTTCAGATATGATTTCCAGCTTTCGATGTGGTCTCCAAGAGTTTTGGAGTGAGTGTCTTCTTTTATTAAGTCACCTGGTTGGGTCTGGTTATCATCTTTCATCATTGGGATCACTCTTGCGTAGTCAGTTTTTAGTTCCAATGCATTTCGGTTTTTAGTTCAATGCATTTCGGCCATTTCCATTAATTGGGTGTAATATTGAGCTATATTTAATTAATTTTACTAAGGTTGCCATTTTAATTAAAATATTTAATCGAGTACCTTAGTATTATAGTTTGTTGGAAAGAGAATGAAAAGATTTAAATGATTGGATGCTTAAAAGTGACTTTTAGTGCCAGAAACGTTTTAAAAGTAAAATACATCACTTTTTGGAGCTAAAAGGCTCAATAAATTAATAAATTGTTTTTAAAAGGGAGGCTTTAGAAAGTTCCCTAAAAAGCATATAAAAAAGGGGATTGAGAGTTCATTTGGTATTATGGAGATTATTACTTTCTCTTTGATGAGACCTTTGTGGTTTGGGACATTGAACTTTGTTCATCTCAGCGTTCTTGAGGACAAAAAACCTCTCGGAGATGATTAGCCTCGGTGGTGAAAGATCCTCCTTAGTTAATTCAATGTGGCTCATTTGGAGTTAGAAATTGTGCGGAAAAGAGATTTGCAAGTGGTTCTACACAGGTACTACGCAGGAGCTTAATTGTTTAATATTTCTCTATTACAGTGCCAAATTTGAAGAGGATATTATGGGCAGATTTGTGAGAGGATTAACATCAGATTAGAGCAGCAACCAATTGCATATTTTCACGCTCATTTGCTGGTTGTTCATTCCCTTTTGCTGGCCATACAACTCAGACTTAGATGTGGGAGTTTGTGGGTCCAAGCACCTAGGGTTTGGAGGGACCATTTGTTGGTTTTGAGGTGCCTAGGGTTGCTAAACTCTTTGGTATTAAGTTCTGGGTGGACAAGAGCAGATTTGACGTATTGTGAAGCCATTTTCAAGACCTCTGTTTGCTGTTCTAGATTTATTTGACACTTATAATAATCGCTTAAAACACCTTTTTTAAATAATTAAATACAAGTTGTCTTTTAATTTTTACTTTTGAAACTTAATTTAATTAGTTAATTAATTTTCCCTTTTTCTACTATCCCATTAGCCTACTGTAAAAAATATGGAAAGTAGGCCAAGGGTCTAACAAACTTACACTTGAGAAGGGGATACGACAAACAATTACAAATCAACTCATGTTCTTCAAATCAAGGATATGAATATTAAAGTTCAAAGACATAAATGTTCAATGACAAATATCTTGTGATCTTTCATGATATTAGGTTTGAACCATTCCTTCATATAATTAGATGGCAATGAGAATCTTGGGCAGCACATTTGTCTGAGCTTGATGGCGGTTTGCATTGGGAATTTCTAGTGTGTAGGTATCTTTGCATCTAAAGTCATTTTAATTCATGGCTTCAATTTATTTTAGGTTTTTCGTTCCTCAAGCAATGCTTTTCAGCTAGAATTGTCAGTTATGTTTTCAAAGTAGGGATTCTTATAATTTTATTGCTCTAGGAATTATACTTAAGTTCCTATGTCTTGTGGATGCCTAGGGGATATTTTCTCCCAGTCTCCCATCTCCAAGATCTTTGAAATGTTGGGGATGTTAGTTTGATTTGGGGAATGTGTCCCCATACCATGCTTGTTTTTGTAGTCGGTGTACAATGCCTATTATTATGCTTTGGTAACATTAGTTATCCAACTATGTATTAATTGGTTGTTGGCTTTGGGTAGTTATATGTTTTTGGTTGGTTGACGGTTATGTTCTTCTTGGCAATCATTGGGCTCTTTAAATACATTGTGTATTGTCAAGGAGAGTAGTATAATCTAGTTGGATCAACTTTGATCCTTGGCTAACCATCTCTAGTCTTCGTTTGTAATAATTTCATTAGCAAATAAATATTCATTTTATGCATGTATCTGGTATGCATTGTCATCTCCATTATTAATTCATGTATTTAAATTATCAATAAGAGAAACAAACATTTGGCATTGTTGCCTTAAAGAAATCAGGTTAGATTTGAGAGGTTCATGCCCTTAGAGCCCAATAAAGGCGGGAAGAGACCACAACGTGGTCAAGATCAAGAGATTAGGTGATCTTTAAGGATCATCAAACAAAGAGAACAAAGGAGATGACTGAGAGGTGAAGTTGTAGAAGGTGAAGGGTTTCTAAGGTAAAGCCCGAGTCCACTCGAGAGCAGAAGTTGAAGCGTAAGCAGAAGCCATAGTTGGGAGAGAAGATAACCTTCATGACAAGAGAACGAACCAAGGGAAAGTGGGAAGAAGTAGCACGACACCCACCACTCCTTGAAGAAGTGTACATGGACCTCTCCAACCTCGCTGACTGAGTTGGAGAACCATCTGAACCATCAACGACAGACAAAGGAGAAAGCGAAGAAGAACCCACCAATCTTGCCATCGGCGAACCGTTGGGACCATCACCTTCAGACAAAGGAGGATCATTGTTGGGTGAACGAGGTTCACCGTCAGGGGAAAGGGAAGGTGAGGGAGAACCTACCAATCCGACTGTCAAAAAACAATTCATACCATCGAAGTCGGGCGAAGGGGAAGATGAGGGAGAACCTACTGATGGTTTGATAGAGACCATATGCTAGATTGGAGAGTTGACATTGACGGAAGAACTAGACATTGGAAGCTCAGAGCCAAAAACACTAGGACAAAGGGAGCATCAGAAGGACGTCGAAGGTAGCCCAAAGGTGATGAACGTTGAAGAGGGACGAGTAGAGGATTGTGGCGTACTCGAGAGTGCAAGGAATGCACCGGAACACATGAATCAAAACACTCCAAATAGGTTATTGTCACAGAAGGTGCATCGGAGTGGTAAGACATGTGAGTCAATTTGGGTTGCAAATGGTCAAGATGACAGAGCATATTGTTTGAGAGCATTTCCAATGACTCTCAGAGGCATAGTGATTGATTGGTATACATAATTAGACATGGCGTAGAAAGCTATATGGGATGCATTAAAAAGTGCATTCCAAGAAGAATTCAAACTTCTGAGATACGATAGCAAAATCATAGCAGAGATATACAACACGAAGCAGGGAAAACATGAAAATGTTCGAGCCTATAATTGTAGGTTGAAAGAGTTACTGGTGAAATTAGAAATCCAGTCAGTCGATGGACTAAAGAAAAGATGGTTCATTGAAGGATTGATTTCTTTGTTGGGGAAGATACTGAAAGTAGTGCCTCCGTCATCATATGCTGATGCCTACAATCGGGCAATGGACATAGAAAGTGAAGCTAAAATGTCCTCGTGCATTAAAAGAAAACAAAGGAAAATGGAAATTCAGATGTCAATCGTAAGGATGAATCAGGAATGGTACAAGCACTTCTGAGGGACATGCTCTTGATGATGAAAGACTTGAAGGTGGAGAAAGAAACCAACAAAGAAACTAATGAAATATGGTGTACTGAATGCAAAATTGAGGGGCACACAAAAGGTAATTGTCCTAAAAAGAGGTTTTGTGAGATTTGCCAGGTTATGGGTTATTCAATAACTTAGTGCCCATACAATTTGAAGACCAAGAGTACACAAGCACTCTTTACGAGGGGAGGAGTCCACTCGATTGATGCCACATAATACATCTTCAGGTAGTTATCAAAATCAAAGAGGAGGACAAAGCCAAATACAATATGACCCCAAAGGACGCCCTATCATACAATGCCGAGAATGTAGCAAATGGGGACGCTTTGCAAGAGATTGCCAGAACAAGCAATATAAAGTGCAATTATTGTGCAAATGGTGTGGACCTGGAAATCACGAAGACACCAAATGTCCAAAGCACAAGGCTAGTGTCAATATGATTGATGTAAGGCATACTAAAGTATTGGCCATTACTAGTGCCTAAGCAAAGAAGGCCGTGTATTCGGACCCATGTATAGAAAAGTAAAAGTTTTGTGAAGCAAGGGCCAAACTAGAGAATGCTATGTACAACGAACACTACCACTCATATGCGAATGCAAGTATGGTAACAAAGCAATTACAATATGAGAAAAATATTGCACGACAAGTACTTCAAGCTATTGTACCAGTTAAAGTAGTGGATTTATTACAGAGTATTCTTGAACTTCAAAATACTATTGCATTGGGGGAGAATGAGACATTGCATGCTATGGCCCAATTGGAACCTAGTGAGAATGAAGAACCAATAACGAAACCTCCGCTATTGGGCGACCAAGTGATTGATCCAATGGTATTGACAATTAACCAGTGATCCATGGGGATGCATCCCCCTGAAAAATCTTGCCATTTCGGAGACAAGGCGTTTCTAAGACTCAAAGACGTTGGGAAAACATCCCCTCGTTGTCCCCCCATTTCTCCACCTCCTCCAAGACATCTCTCTTTTGAGGGGACTTTTGGACGTTCCTGAGACTTGCAGACGTCCCCCAAAGTGCAAGAAACTTCTAGGCGTCCCCCTTAAAAATGCTATAAAAAATAATTTTTTAGATAACAAAATTAAAATTTATAAATTTTAAATTTTAAAGTATTCTTAAAAGCCTAAAAGGCTAAATTGACCATGCCTTTGACTTTTTCCTCTATTTTCATTTTGCTGTACATAGTGCCTTGCGTCTCATTAACCACAACACAACTACATACAAGGAGAGTCCAACAACCATATGGGATGTAGAGCCAGAAGAGCTAGCACAGATAGATGATGATGCTACATAGACAGGGCTGGTTGGTATTGGTTTACATGAGCTTGAACATTTGGGGTCTAGTAGTTCCAGTGATGAGGAGATTGACATTAAGCTTGGGGATGATTAGATCATTAGACGCATTGGGCCATTAGCCATTTACTATTTAGGATTTTGTTTTTCAAGTTTGAAGTTTGAACATTGTTGATTGTAATTATGAATCATGATTATGAAACATCTAGTTCTCGTTCCAATGTCTATTAAGTATATTTTCAATTTGTTTTTCAATGTTCACTACTTCAATGAAATCATTGCAATGTGTTTAATCTTTAAACTTTACTCATTCCTTAGGCTTCTACAGTTATACATCTTTTTATAACTAATTTTTCAAGTACTATATGTATTTCGATGCACCACTCTCCCACCGCCCCCCTGACACTGTCCCCTTGCCGTCCCCCCGTCGCCCCCAAACTTAGATCCCTTGCCGCCCTGTCCCCGAAAAGCGTCCCTTGCCGTTCCCCTGTCGACATCCCCAAAACCTTGTGGAACACTACAATTAAGAGGACAAAGAAACCAAGAGTGATGAATATGGAGATCCTTGGAAGGAATCTCACCAATAAAATTATTGATGGTGGGTTGGGCGTGAATGTACTTCCAGAAGACACTTGGAGAAGTCTTGTCAAGCCAACCCTTTGGCCGCCAACTTTTCAACTGATGGGTACAAATCAACAAGGTATTAAGGTACTTGGAGTTTTAATGGGACAAAAGGTAATTATTGGAACTCAAACATTTTTGTTGAACTTTGTGGTCATTTCATTAAGGAAGAAAGTGTACAACACATTGTTAGGTCGGGTTGGATTGTACCAACCAAAGGCGATCACAATTGGAAAAATAATACAGTCATGTTCAGACTATGAAACAAACTCTCTTCATGGCTTATTTCATTAGCAAATGGAGGACTATCAGGAATTTCCATCGACTTGTAATTTTATCAAAGCTAGGACTCTCAGTGAAGAGCAACCGATGAAAATTGATATTGAAAAGTTGGATAGTTTATGCGTGCAGGATGTAGTCCATGGTTGACAAAAGACAAAAGTTGCAACAAAGGTATTTGACTTTATAGGAGAAGGCAAAATACTGGATGGTACATCTCAGAATACTAAGCAAAATATCTACTATGGAGTATACAAATATGGGTTAATTCAAATCAACTTCACAAAAAAATTACAAAAAAAGAAAAAGAAAATTAGAAAATAAAGAAATAGTGGAAAGGAATGATAAAATATTCGATGTATTAAACAGAGGAATGAAAGTTCCTTATATAGATTTACAAGAGACGATGTTTCTAAAAGAAACGATCGTAGACTAAAGACAAATTTAGAAACTATCTAAACTAAATAAAGACGACTAAGATGACCATTAATATTACATTATTTAATATATTTAATACCCTCCCTTAATGGTCATCGTTCTACCTACCCACAGAAACAAAGAACGTTCTACCACACAAGACAAGAGCCTGCCACTGACTTTGCCACTTGAGATGAGTCTGCCACTGACTCTCTCAGAAACTGCAGAACTTTTGAAAATAACCAGAACTGATCACAAAACATCCAACCTGATGTTGGGTAACAAAGTTGTCCCTCCCTGTAGCCAGAGACTCCAAAAAAAAACAATTACCATGATTTTGAGGAAAAATTGGCAAACCCTCCAAACTTTTGCAGATGAGCACAACGCTCCTGAACAGACTGCAAGAAACCATGATTTTTGAGGACAAAATCGCAAAACCCTGAATCTGAAGTTTACAAAGCATCTTTTTTTTGGAAAAAACGGTAAAAAAAAACCACAAAGGAATCCGAGTAGCTGGCACGGAATCCGAAACACGGATGAGCATACAAAACATCGTTTTTAAGGAAAAAACGTTAAAACCCTTTCATGATTTTTCAGGCAAAAATAAGAAAACCTCACAAAATTTTTCTAGGAAAAAATATGAAAAAACCCTCCAAATAATTTTTAAGGAAAAATTATAAACCCAACAAATAATTTGTTTAAGGATAAAAATTCTAAAACCCACCAAATGATTTTTTTTTAAAGGGCTTAAAAATTATAAAATCCCACCAAATAATTTTTTTAAGGGAAAAATTATAAAAACCCATAATTTTTTTAGGAAAAAAATTATGAAAACCCACCAGATAATTTTTTAAGGCATAAAAATTATAAAACCCCAAAAATAATTTTTATAAGGAAAAATTATTAAAACCCCCAAAATTTGACAAGAACCACGAGCTAAATATCTATCGGACCAAGGTCTGAAGGTCAATATGGCTTCCAATGCCGCCTCCAATTTGATAAGCCCACCACTGAATCGGTTGAATGAGAGATCCAGATGACCCACACAGACAACCCCTCAGGGAACGGTCAAAATAGGACGAAATCATGCTCCATTGAATGTCACCAGACAACAAAACGTTGTAGATCAAATTAGAACTCGCATGCAGGTGACGAAAAAAACCTCCAAACACGTCACGGGCAGAGAAGTGAATATCCAAACGCGAGCAAAAATCGACAGAACACCACAGGTTGCGCGAGCATGAACGTCGCGCACAAAATGCAAAAACGACGTAGAGAAACCCTAGCCACGATTTCGCCCAGAACAAAGCCACGAATGCAGATGATTAGGTCGCGAATGAAGACACAACCACAATGCCCAGAAATGCGTCCTTAAAGCAGACAAGAAACGCAAAAATGCCAAAGCCCGATGCCACCTTGTAATGACCCCTTTTTGAGGGAGGCATTTAACCCTGGTTCTTGCATTCGAAGTATTCCTCAAGAGACACAAGAAACGTTAGAGTTCAGGAAATCTCAGTAATAACATTGAATTGGATTGAAGATGATATAGTTATTCCATTCTTGTTCAAGGATTATCCATTCACTCTGAATGATCCCGTTCTAATCTCAGGTCGTCACTCTATATCGGGTTACTTCCAGATGTATTCCCTATTAGCGTACTACTACGTGCCTCCTTCTCTCCATCGATCTTTTATATTTTCAAACTGGACTAATTGTTATTCTATTTTGATTGTTTTCTGTTTCCCTTCCATTCCCTTCTTATGCTCCTCTCTACTTCTCTCTTTATACTTGCATTGCCCTTTATATGTGTGAAGTGAGGTGGACGAATGGTGATCGGTTTAGATTCCTTAATGATATCAAATAATGCTGAACACATTCGTGTGTAGAAATATACTTCTCTTGTGGTAAAGTATATGCAAAGTATTTATATTTTTTATTGGCTATATCTCCAGCAGCACTGGTTCGCTCTGACTACCACATACTCATGATATTTTACTCCCGTTTTCTTCACTCCTCCCTTGCTCATTGCCTACACTTGCCATTTGTACGTTTTATGGCCTACGAGGAATGGACGCACCCATTCACATAGTAGTGTCCTTTCGTTAAGTAATCCTTATTCATTTATTACGTGGAGTGCTTCCCATAGTTAATTGTTGTTAGAATTTATTTTATAATTCGATGGTCTTTAGGTAACCTGCGATTCCTCTTGCTGGCATATACATGATGTTTCCGAGGATTCACAATCGGTGGTCTTTGTAATATAGTCGTTCCTCCAAGCCCATATCGTTTTACTTCTGAGATCTCTTGAATCTGTCTTTCCTCACAATTTGTCTTGATGCGAATTGTCTTTTCTGCTTGGGCTTTGTGATTGCCGAGAAATAGACGGCCTTTGTCCCCTGCGATATTTTATTATTGTTTCTCCCCCCTTCATTTGGCTCGCACTGATCTTTTATAGACCCGTCCACCAAGAGTTATGCCTCTTACTTTGACCAGTGACGTGTCAATTCAAGGTGGTCGTTGCCTTTTCTTTGGGCCTAAACCCAAATAATATTGGTATCACTGATTAACCAAGCCTTGTTTAAGAAAGTATATTCGCTGCTTATTAGCATGGGTAACATTTGCAGCGATTCCCAAAAGTGACTTATAATTATTGTTTGTGTATTTATTCAGAGCATATACCTTTTTAGATTCAGTTTCTTGTGTAATAACAATTTACGATAACATCTTGTTTTTATTTGTATTTATAATAATTATAGTATCCAATATTTATATTATTAATATTTATAATTATAATATTAGATTGATAATATTTTTATTTATTTGAAAGTAAGGTATTCATAGTAATACCTTATCATTATTTTATTTTGACAATGATATTAACAATGATGATTATATATATTTTGATGTTATTTGTTTATATTTTATATTCGGTAATTATAACATTATCTTTGGATAGTTATAATTGCGATTATATTGCCAACAATATATATTTTCGTTTTGTTTGTTTCTTTTATATCTTAGTGACACAATTTCGAGGGACATGACACGCCTTTAGAAAGAGAGTCACGATGCACGCCCAAATTGCATAAACCCCCGTTCGAGACTCCCACGATCGTTGAGGAAAAACGCGGGCAGATTGAAAACTGCAGGTATCACAAAGGAAAGAGGCCGATGCACAAAAGAAACAGTGCACAAAAAAAAAACTTCTGCGATTTGCTCTAATATTTTTTTTTGAAAACAATAGCGCCCTCCTAGAATCTTGGGCCTCCTGTGAGGGAGTCAGACCCAGACCCGCTTTGATACCATGATAAAATATTCGATGTATTAAATAGAGGAACAAAAGTTCCTTATATAGATTTACAAGAGACGATGTTTCTAAAAGAAACGATCGTAGATTGAAGACAAATTTAGAAACTATCTAAACTAACTAAAGACGACTAAGACTACCATTAATATTACATTATTTAATATATTTAATAAGGAAGAGGCAAAAATATTATTTGACAATTGAAGGAGAAAATATTAAAATGATTCTGACGACAATTATTAAAATATTGAGGAGAAAAATCAATGTGTAAACACAGAAAAACATTAAAAAATGGCGAAAATTCAAAATATAAAACAAATTCTAACAAAACCGTATGGAGTAAGGGCAAAGGTATCACGTACAACTAAGACAATGAAAGCACCATACGAATTAGAAAAGGCATTGTACAACAAAGGAAAATTGATATTCATATAGTATGAAGGAGAAACAATAAGAAGGCACGATTAAATCTTTGCACAGTACGATAGGTCAATGGCAATGTACGATTTGTAAGCATCGTATGGAAGGAAGGAGACAATAATGTATGGTATAGCAAAAATAACACAACTATATGGCGAACATCATTGGCAGTACGGAGGACAAAGGAGATGGTACAAGTACACCCCATACGGCCAACGATAGTATGAAAGGTATGAACAATAGTGACAATAAATTCAAACGTACAGTCAGTCCCTCAGATTACTGTATGGCCTAGCAAGTCATTAAAAAGGTTCAGGACAACAATCGTCGTACAATGCATTCAACAACATGGTATAGTATGACATCCATCAACGATTCTATTCCATTTCATACCATTCATCGGGTCTTTAAACAATTGGCTTCAAAACTACATTGTACGGCCCAAACCCAACATCCACGTCATACGACCATCAACTATCATACAACAAATTCCTTCCCTAGTTGACATCATACACTGGTTAAATAGTGCAAAATCTCTATTTTTTAGCTCTGTGAACATTGTTGTTTGCCTCTTAAAAAATAATGAAAATCAAGTGCGTCATGTGGTTCTTTGTGGTTTTGGAGTTCTTAAATTGGGCATTGCCCCTTAACCCCCGCAAGGGGCGTTGCCCCTTGACCTCGTAGGGGGTGTTTCCCCCAAACCCCCACTGCACTCATTTAATTTGCCAAGTATAATTTGAGTTTGAGTTTGGAAATACACTTCCGAGTTTGGTTACCGGTCCTTGTCTACAATTTCGTCATCAATTTGGAACGTCTTCCCTAATGTTACTTGATGTTTACTTGTTGTTTGGAAGATGGATTTTTCTTGTGTGTGGGGGGGGGGCATATGTAGTCCGACTATGTATTAATTGGTTGTCGGCTTTGGGTAGTTATAAGTGTCGGTTGGTTGACAGTTGTGTTCTTCTAGGCAACCGTTGGGTTCTTTAAATATATTGTGTATCATCAAGGAGAATAGTATGATCTAGTCGGATCGACTTTGATCCTTGGCTGACCATCTCTGGTTTTTGTCTGTAATAATTTCATGAGCAAATCAAGATACATTGTATGCATGTATCTGGTATGCATTGTCATCTTCAGTATTAATTCATGTATTTAAATTATCAGACAGAGCAACAAACAGTTTTCATCCAAAAGGGGTTCTCTAGGGAAAACTGGTGATGTAATTGCTGCAGTTCATTTCTTTTCCATGCTTCTTGTTTTGATTTTGTTTATGTGCTTGTTTCATTCTCCAGTATAATGGAAATTAGACAGAGACCTATGTTAAGCTGATTTTCATGATAAAGGATATAGAAATTGCAGATAATTTATAGCAGTATCAGTCATTGACTTTAGAACTCCTTTTGATCAATTTCTAATTGGTATAACCAAGACAATTACATATCGAGTCGTGTTCTTCTAATCAAGAAAATGGATATTTTTATTTTGAAGTTATTAATGTTGAATACCATGATATCTTGTGATCTTTCATGATATATGGTTTGAGTCATTCCTCATTGTTTTGGATAACAATGGGAATTTTGTGTAGCAAATTTGTCTGAAGTTTGATGTTCTTTTTTATTGCAAGTTTAAGTGCATAAAAATCCTTGCATGCAAAGTCATTTATATAGAATTTGTCTTCAATTTTTTTAATTTCCTCTAGCATTGCCTATGATCATGAACAATTCAGTTTTCAAGAATTTTCCAAAAGTTTTGTTTACTATGTTTCAAAGCACTTGTCTGATTGCTTCTTTCTACATAAATTTTGGGAAATTGACTTTTCCCAATATTGTTGTAGTGGTTTGAAGATGGGTATAGAATATTGTCTCCTACAAACCCATAGCATTTCTATAGTTGTTTCTTCTCATCCTTTAGTTGAGGAGTGCATTCTTTCTTTGTTTTCCTTTATTTCTTTCCTCTGTCATTTCCTTATTCTGAAATGAAGGTTTCCTGGTTAAGGCCTTTTGAAAGGTCTCTAACATACAAACTCAGAGACTGATCAGTTGTGGGATTGAGATGAAGGTAGTGTTAAACTCCAATAGCTTGCTCATTAACTTCTCTACCTCTCTTCCATTATGTGATTCTTTGTCTTTTCTGATACTTCAATTATTTCTAAGATAAAATGATGCTTGTGCATATGAGGTGATGAGGCAATATATACAAAGGCTGTGAATGATCTTGTGGAGTAATGGAATTTTTATCAATGTCTTTTACCAAATTCAATTATGTAGATTGATGCAGACAATTGTTAAGTACACGCATTTTTGTTTTTAATGCAGCTAGAACATCCTGCACATTTTCCCTGTTTACTTCACATAGCAATGTGCTCAGCTCTGTGCAATGACTCAACGCTGCAGTATAATCCAGACAAAGGGTCCTATGAAAAAATTGGAGAGTCTACAGAAGTTGCTCTTCGTGTTCTGGCAGAAAAGGTTTTCGTGCTTTGTCATTGATTTAAATTTTCCATACCTATTTTCAATTTCAATTTCAAACAAACATTTGCGTTTTGGAAAGACTGAGGTTCGCGAATGAAATACATGGGAGTCTATTTTAAGGTTTGTGGGCTTCAATGTATGAAAGTCGGAAACTTATGGTAAAGTGTCAGGTCATTCTTACAGAGAAGAAATTGAACTTTTGCAGGTTGGCTTGCCAGGTTTTGATTCGATGCCATCAGCATTAAATATGTTAAGCAAACATGAGCGGGCATCTTATTGCAATCACTACTGGGAGAATCAATTTAGAAAGGTACATATCATATTTATAGATAATTTTTTATGCTTAGAGTCTTTCTTTCTTCTATCTATCAGTTGAATTAATAAAACCTAGATGAGAATATGAACAGTTTGCACAAAATATATCTTATTCTGCTATATTTGGATCAAACCCAAAGTAGCTTAGTCATAATTTACTCTACATAATCTTCTGATAAGGAATCATTTAATTGTCTATTTTATGAAGAAAAGGAAAAATCATGCTTTTTTATTTTCTTAAATAAATTGATTCACTTCTCTTCACCTTGTCTACATTATTCTTGTCTTCAAACTTCTTTAGCGGAGAGCTAGTGTTAACTTTGCAGTCAATATTTTGAGAATAAGGAATGTTAAAATTTCACATCACTATTGGTTAGGTGCACCCTGTATTCCCTTTTTCAATATTTGAACTTCTTGTAACTTTTATTTCTTTTTTAGGAAGATCCATGCCATGTTTTTGGGTTCTTTTGTAGCCATTATTCCCAAACATATACTTAACTCTTATGAACTTATTTTTTCACCATTTGTAAACATTAATATAAATATAGCTCCAATTCCCAAATGACCATTGAAATTGATTTCTAGATCCCATTTTTAGCAAATTCTTGTTGAGAACTTATGTTTGTTACCATAAATGTTTAGTTTATGAGTATGATAGTTTTCAGAACTTTTTACTCTCTCAAGAATTCCCAGGGATTTGTTTTGGTCATATAAAACTTCAGTACATCATATGCTTTGAAAAAGGACAACAATGTTGGCAGAAGTACAGATTCTTTCGCACACTAGAATTCCCAATAGTTTTCTTCAAAAACTATATATATTCAAGAATTCCTTACACATATTTTCTTGAAGTAGAATTTCAGAGCTAGATAAACTGGTTGCTTATTTGTCCAATCTTGATTGCAGAGCTTGGTTATTTGTAAGGGTATGATTGTTTCATATTTGGAAACCTAAATTTTGGCATAGGCTTTGTTATTCACCCAGGCATTTGATATTATGATGTATGTTTGGTTATGGAGTGGTTGACTTGTGGTACATTTAAGCCATGTTAGAGCTCGTTGCCGTGGCCAATGAAAACTATATTGAAAAAAAAATTACTTCCATTGTGTTAAATGGGAACAAAGCAGCAACCAGCTAACCAAATGAATCATATAATATCTGCTGCAAGGCAACATTTAACAATCTTTCTGAACCTCCAAATGGCAAATATACTTGCTTTTTTGGTTGCAGTACCATCAATTTGTGCATGTAGCAGCTTCATCCCGGTCACATACTGGGTGTTTGAAGGATTTGATAGCAATCATAGCCAGCATTGAAGCATGCTAGTACTGTGTGATGAATGGAAAGCCATGCAAATAAATATTTGAGGGTCTATTATTGTCAACACTACTTTTTTATAAGTTTTATCTGGACTCAAGCTCTACCTTATATCTTCCAGCTGAGATAAAATAACAAGACTATGATAGAAATCATCGAACATTTGTGAGATGGACATTTCAACACTTTAGCAGACACCTGGTTAATGTCTTCATATTATTTATTTTATGAGCAAAATGAAGACTTTCCAAATACAGAAAGATGGAGTACATAATGGCAGACATTTTGTATTGGATCCATTTAGCTTCAGTTCATCTGGGACATGATTTGACAAGGTTTCTACATGAGGATATATATTTCAGCTATTAGTAGTGCTGAGTACCCTTTTGCTTCTGTAGTCAGTATTGCAGATGGTGATAGATCCTTGAGACATTGGATCCCTTGTGAGTGGCCACTAGGGTACCTAAGATATCTTATTTTTGTAGAGTGCCAGCTTCGCTCCATATTTTTGTAGTCAAGGCACATTATCAATTTTCTCGCTACATTTTATGGGTCATTGATTATTGATGTTAGGAGTTGCATCAGGAGTACCTTGTGTCCTTCAGGACTGTTGGCTTGGGCCATATCACCATGGTCCATTGACATTCACTTGAATACATCACTAGACATTATACTGGCCCAGTTATGGTGACTGACAATTATATGCTGTTCCCTCTTCTGTTTTTTACTCCGTTACAGACTAGAGCCTTATTCTCTGATGGCTTCTTTCTCTTGGTGGTTCTTTTGAACTTGGTGGAGTTACTTTCACAGGTCCATCTTGTAATCTATGGATTTTTTATACCCCTAATCGTCTAAAATTTACAATTTTGGGTCTACCTTTTTTGGGTACTTTGTTATCCTAGATTTAATTTGAGTTAATTTATCTAGTTTCCGTTGATGGAGTTCCCTTTGGCATTCCTGGTTATCTATTGCAACTTCTTGTACTTTCAGTTCCATAGACAAACTTTGGTTATTTATGGACATTAATATGTTTTCTTTAACAAGTATCTTGGTGGGAGATCACCCCATTGCACTCAAAAGGGTTTAATCCCTATTGTGCTCTCTATGGTCAAGCTAAAAAAATTCTATTGCATTTTTTTTGGAAGAGCACTCTCTTTACATTTGGATTTCAGAAACTTGAAGTCTTATTTTTTCCTTTATTGACTATTCCAAATTAAATTATGTCATTTTAGGATATGTTTTAGATCATAACTTCTAAAGATGATAGTTTAACATTTTCAGGTTGCTGTGTTGGAGTTTACTCGTGATCGAAAGATGATGAGTGTTCTTTGTAGCCGTAAGCAACAAGAAATTATGTTTTCTAAAGGTGCTCCTGAGAGTATTATTGCTCGTTGCACAAATGTTCTTTGCAATGATGATGGCTCTGCTGTGCCTCTGACTACTGATATTCGATCAGAGTTGGAAGAAAGGTTATACAGGTTTGTTATTTGGCATTCTTGTTTCCAGTTTATGTATAGAGAGAGAGAGAAAGAGTTGTCTATGTGGTGGATTACTTTATTGTGGACATCTCAATGGTAACTTTTACTGTAAAAGAATCAATTTTGGTTATCTTCACAAAATTTTGATTTAAGATTTTTGTAAGGAATGAACTTGAAGTTGCCATGTAAACATGCTGAATACAAGCTGCGATCATTTGGGTGCTTATTATGAAAAGGTCCTTACTCTCCTAACTTAGTTTTATGAAGTGTACCAAGAAGTTTTGCACAGACAGGGATAATCCCAATGATCACACTCCTTCAGTGGTTTACTTCTGTTTGATGCTTCAACCATAATTTGCATGGTCATTATGTAAAAATTTGGGACTTCCATTCTCGGTTACAAATGAATGTAAACATCACCATTGAAAGTATACTCGTAGTGCTGAAAGCCTATGTTCATTAAAAACAGACTACCGAATGGATTAAGACTACTTAAAACTGTCTTCCAAATCTTTGAAACTGTGAAAATATGAAATTTTTGTCTTTGTTTTCTACTAGAGCAATTTGGTCTTCATCTCCCTCAAGTGTACCTATCTTGCCACTGTCCATTTAGCATCTTAATTGTACTGTATTTGACTATGATTTGAACATTTCTCATAAAAATACTTCTTTTTGTCCATTAAATCTCAAGAGTTCTGACCAAATTGTGAATCCAAGTAGTTGTATTGGACTTCATATAGTTTTTCAATGGTTTATAATTTATAACAAGATTTGCATGTAAATAGATACGGTATAGGATATGGGTATGGTACAGATACAGTTAGATGTGATTTTAAAAAAAAAATATACTTATAAAGTTAGAAGGATATAGAACATAACCTGAATAAGATTATTTATATATAGTTTGATTAAATATATTAGTTTATAATATTTATTTTGTTACATTGTGTTTGTATCTATTTATGTGTGTATATGAACAAATTTTTTTATGTTTTATTTTTTTTCAAGTATTGGATCTTTTTTCATAAAGACTAAATTGGATCTGTATCTACACATATTGTATATGGCTCAAATATGGGCTCATATATGGATATGTCCAGATACCGTGTTCATACCATATCTGGAAGTGTTGTATCTGTATCCAGCATCTGATATGCTGATACTTGTATCTTGACGTGAGCAGGAAGTATCTGGAAACTCTGTTTATAACAAATAAGGGGTATTCTCCAGAGTCTTTGCATTACCAAAAATCTTGTTAGGCACTGCTTTGCAACTTGAGTTGCTATACTTAATTTTTTTTGGTTCTCTCTCTCTCTCTCTCTCCTGTCCCCCAATTGGTCTTTGATGTTAAATATATTATATTGCAACTTGCATGTTCATGCAAAGCTATCTTGAAAGGAGAGTTTTTATTTTTTTGTGGGCATTTGTCATTCAGAGGTTATGGCTTGGGATGATTGTGCTTCTTGATTTTTCCATTTTTAAAAGTCTGCAAATCCACATTAAATATTTTTAATCAAATAAAGTTCATATTGCAAATGAATGGATAGCATTGTGTTTAAAAATACATGAAATAGATTGGGAGGAAAAACTTGAATATGAATGTTAGTTTTCCCTAAATTAAATTGGCAGAGAGTATATGTTTGTGAATATGAAAAGTAAGGGGTTGTATGGAAAGACAATTTGTAGTCGGTGTACAATGTCTATTATTATGCTTCGGTAATATTGATTATCCGACTATGTATTAATTATTTATATTAATTGGTTGTCAGCTGTGGGTAGTTATAAGCATTGGTTGGTTGACGGTTGTGTTCTTCTTGGCAATCGTCGGGTCCCTTAAATACATTATGTATCGTCATGGAGAGTAGTATGATCTAGTCGTATCGACTCTGATCCTTGGTTGACCATCTCTGGTCTTCTTCTGTAATAATTTCATGAGCAAATAAAGATATAATTTACGCATGTATCTGGTATGCATTGTCATCTCTAATGTTAATTCATGTATTTAAATTATCAGACAGAGCAACAAACATTTGGCGCCATTGCCTTAAAGCAATCGGGTCAGATTTGACAGATTCATGCCCTTAGACCCCAATAAAGGTGGGAAGAGACCACAACGTGGTCAAGATCAAGAGATTAGGTGATCTTTAAGGATCATTGAATAGAGAGAACGAAGGAGAGGACTGAGGGGTTAAGTTGATGAAGGTGAAGGGTTTTTGAGGGAAAGCTCGAGTCCAACTGAGAGTAGAAGCCGGAGTTGTAGTTGGGAGAGAAAGAGAACCATCAAGACAAGAGAACGCATGAAGGGAGAGTGGGAAGAAATAACATGACACCTACCACTCCTTGACAAAGCGTACACAGACCTCGCCAACATTACTAACCGAGTCGGAGAACTGTTGGGACCATCACCATTGGGTGAAGGAGGTTCATCGTTGAGTGAAAGAGAAGGCGAGGGAGAACTTGCCAACCCGGTTGTCAGAAAATTGTTCATACGATCAAAGTTGGCCAAAGGGGAAAGGGAGGGAGAACCTATCGACAGTCTGACAGAGACCATATGCAGGATTGAACATTGGACATTGAAGGAAGAACTGGGCATTGGAAGATTGGATCCGAAAACACTAGGACAAAGGGAGCACCAGAAGGACCTCGAAGGAAACCCAAGGGTGATGAATGCTGAAGAGGGACGAGTAGAGGATTGTGGTGTGTCTGAGAGTGTAGGGAACACATCGGAACGTACGAATCAAAACTCTTCAAACAAGTTATTGTCACATAAGGTGCATTGGAGAGGTAAGATGGTGAGGTAAGATGGTGACTGCTCCAGCAAGTTCGAAAGTGGAGCAGCAAAAACTTCCAAAGTTCACAGGGAACGGTTCGAAGGATCTTGTGAGACAATTTGGGTAGCAAATGGTCAAGATGATAGAGCATATTGGCTGAGCATTTCTACTGACTCTTAGAGACAACGATCGATTGGTATACAAAATTAGACATAGCGCACAAAGCCACATGGGATTCATTAAAAAGAGCATTCCAGGAAGAATTCAAGCTTCTAAGAGATGACAATGAAATCATAGAGAGATATACAACATGAAGCAGGGAAAATATGAAAACGTACAAGCCTATAATTGTAGGCTAAAGGAGTTACTAGAGAAACTAGAAATCCGACTAGTTGATGGACTAGGAAAAAGATGGTTCATCGAAGGATTGATTCCTTAATTGAGGAAGAAAATGAAAGTAATGCCTCCGTCGTTGTATATCGAATCCTACAATTGGGAATGGACATAGCAAGTGAAGATAAAATGTCCTCGCACAGTAAAAGAATAATAGAGGAAGATGGAAGTTTGGATGACAATAGTGACAATGAATCAGGAATGGTACAAGCACTCTGGAGGGACATGCTTTGGATGATGAAAGAATTGAAGGCGAAGAAAGAAACCAACAAAGAAACTAATGAATTGTGGTGTATTGGGTGCAAAATTGAGGGGCACACAAAAGGTAATTGTCCTAAAAAGAGTTTTTGTGAGATTTGCCAAGTTATGGGTCATTCAATAAATGAGTGCCCATACAATTTGAAGACCAAAAGTACACAAGTACTCTTTACGTAGGGAGAGGAGTCCACTCCATCGATGTCATAGAATGCATCTCCAAGCGGTTATCAAAATCAAAGAGGACGAAGCCAAATACAATATGACCCCAAAGGACACCCTATCATACAATGCCGAGAATGTAGCGAATGGGGACACTTTGCAAGAGACTGCCAGAACAAGCAAGATAAAGTGCAATTACTGTGCAAATAGTGTGGACCTGGAAATCATGAAGACACTGGATGTTCGAAGCACAAGGCTGGTGTCAATATGATTGATGTAAGGCATATTGAAGTATGGGTCATTACTAGTGCCCAAGCAAAGAAGGCCGTGTGTACCTAGACCCATGTACAGAAAAAGAAAAGCTTCATGAAGCAAGGGCCAAAGTGGAGAATGCTATGGACAACAAACACCGCTATTAGGCAACCAAGGGATTGATCCAATGCTATTGACAATTAACATGACAAAGAAACCAACAGTGGTGAATATGGAGATCCTTGGAAGGAATCTCACCAATACAATTACTGATGGTGGGTCGAGTGTGAATGTACTTCCAGAAGACACTTGGAGAAGTCTCGTTAAGCCAACCATTTGGCTGCCAACTTTTCAACTGGTGGGTATAGATCAACAAGGTATTAAGGTACTTGGAGTTTTAATGGGACAAAAGGTAATTATTGGAACTCAAACATTTGTGTTGAATTTTGTGTTCATTTTACTAAGGAAGAAAGCGTATGACGCATTATTAGGTCGAGGTTGGTTGGTAGCAGCCAAAGCTGATCACAATTGGAAAAAGAATACAATCTCCATTGAGAATAAGGGTCGGAAGTATATAATTGATTTGAAAAACCATGTAGTTAGTGAGGAAGTGGTCTTCTTAGACTCATCAGATTCAGGCTCCAGAGAAGAATGGACGGAGAGTCAAGGTCTAATGGAACCAAATGACGAAGGAATTTAAGAGTTACAGTCATGTTTGGATGACGAAACAAATTCTCTGCATGGCCTATTTCATTGGCAAATGAAGTACTGTGAGGTATTTCTGTCAACTTGTAATTTTCTTGAAAGCTACGACGCTCATTGAAGAGCAAACGATGAAACATGATTGTGGAAATTTGGATAGTTTATGTGTGTGGGATGTAGTTCATGGTTGGTAAAAGATGAAATTTGCAACAGAGGTAGAGGAATGCAAAATAATGGACGATACATCTCAGAGTACAAAATAGCAAATTATTAACTTGGAACACACAAATTCTGGTCAAGACAAATCAACTTGAAAGAAAATTTACAAAAAAAAGCAAAAAATAAAACCTCAAAGGTGAAAAATCAAAGTGAACATATTAAAAAGCATTAAAACATTACCAAGAAAAACTGGAAGAGAAGAGATTCATGGGCAACATGAAGGGTCTAAGGTCACCATACATCATAATCATCACAAAACCGTACGGTCAAACCGCAAAGTTTGGTACAACGTACTACAATGGAGTAGTGTACGGTCTAGCAAGAGCAGTGAAAAGGGGAGCACCATACAGAAGAGCGATGAACGAAAGGATATCGTATGGTCGAGCAAGAACAAGAAGAAAACAACGCACAAAAGAACATAATTGATACTGTACGACTACAACTTACCCAACACATACAAAAAAGGATGAAGACAAGACAATGCACAAATATTCTCACCACCGTACGAGGTATAAATTGGATTCTATTGTGCAAGGAAAAGGTCATCACATAGAAGAAAGCTAATACAGTACAACCCCTTTGTAACCTATGACCAAGGTTGGATCAAAAGGTATAGATAGCAGCAAGAATCAATACTCAAACCATTAATACTATATGGTTTCTAGTTAAGGGGACAAATTCAACTGTACGATCAGTCCTCCATACTACCCTACGACCTAGTAGAACCTTGAAATGGTTATTGTTTGTGCAGAGGACAACAATATAACCTCATACAACAATCACTGTATGGTACATCCTACAACATGGCATAGTACTACAAACACCAATCCACAAGGTGTGATGGAGTGTATATCCTTGCATGGTATGGCAGACCAAGAACAACATATAGAATACAGGTGGTAGCAATGTACGATGTAGCAACAACAAGGTACGACTACATCTCGTATGACTCCTAGCAAATTGGATAGTACAAGGAAGTAACAAACAGGATTCAGTATGTTAACTCCAAAAATTAGTAGAGTACGGTGGTCATTTTGGGCAAGATTGGCATGGAGGCAGCAAATAGTTTTGTCCACCCTTCAATGAGATCATTACCTTTGCATTGTACGACTTGGCATATGTTGGTTAAACACTGTGTAATCTCTATTTTTTGTCTTCGTCAGTATTGTTTTTTGCCTGTTAAAAAATCATGAAAATGAGGTGTGTCATGGCATTTTGTGTGGTTTTGAAGGTCTTAAATTAGGTGTTGCTCCCAAACCCTTGCAAGGGGTGTTGCCCCTTGACCTTGCTGGCGGCGCTGCCCCTTGACCTCGTTGGGTACAACGCGCTACCCCTAGACCCTTGCTAGGGGTGCTGCTCCTTGACCTCGCTTGGGGTGTTGTCCTGTAACAACACCCCTTAATCTGCCCTAAATTTGCTCAATTTGTTTTTTCACAACTGAGAGGTATTTTGTCAAACAGTTGTCATACGCCCCTTATATCTCCATTGTGGTTTCAGTTTGCATGAAGTTTGTTTTTGATAGAAATGCCAATGATGAATGCAAAGACTTCAAAGAAATAAAACAGCTCAAACTCAGAATTTCCTCTAGTTCGCTAGAAATGGAATATAACAATTTGCAAGAAAGCATACAAATAACTCACTAAGTAGCAACATTCAATACTCCAATAATCAGATATTCATTACTGATATTTCAAGAGCAGATTACAAACATATATGACAGATTTAAAAGTGATTTCAGACCTGGGAATTGAGGCATAATAGCAACATATCAAACTCCACAAGCCCACGCACAGCAACAAGTGTGACTATTAATTCCCAATCTCATATAACTCTGAATCTCGGAGGTACTGTAGCGAATTCACTGTTCACGGGTACTGTAGCGAATTCACTGTTCACGGCTACTGTAGCGAATTCACTGTTCATGGCTACTGTAGCAAAACACTATTCATGGGTACCAACTTCTGATCAGCACTTCAAACCCTTGTAAAAAACTCTATGCAAACTCACCAATGAAGCCCATTGTGTTTCTTGGATGGAAACACCCCATAATCCTCCTGACTGTGTCTTCCAATAGCGAAGAGAATGGCTAAATGGGGGACATTACATGCCCCCAAACCCCCATCGCACTCATTTGAGTTGCCAAGTACACTTCAAGTCCAAGTTTAAAAAGTACACTTCCAAGTTGGGTTATTGGTCCTTATCCACAATATCATCATTAGTTTGACATGTCTTCCCTAATGTTACTTGATGTTTACTTGTCATTTGGAAGACGACTTTTTCTTTTGGGGGGGATGATATAGTTGGTGTACAATGTCTATTATTATGCTTTGGTAATATTGGTTATCCAACTATGTATTAATTGGTTGTTGGCTATGGATAGTTATAAGCATCAATTGGTTGACGTTTGTGTTCTTCTTGCCAACTGTCGAGTCCTTTAAATACATTGTGTGTTGATTTTTAAGATCAGATTAAAATAAGTAGAAACATAGAATAATGAACAGCACATGAACCATAGTTGATAAACTCGCCAAGCCCGGAAAATACGGTACGGAAAAAAATCTGCAAAAATTCGGGAAAAACTCGGCAACTTAAAGAATTGCTTAAACTTCATTAAAAACACATTTTTTTTTGCAAAATTCAAAGATAAGATGCATCCAATGAGTCAATAAATGAGTACATAGAAGAAACAAGCTGAATCTAGTTATATTTGATTGATTTGAAAGAAAATTAGATACAAAATCGCATCCCCATGTGGAATGCTCAATACGCTGATACTGATAGTCTGAAACAAAATGAAAATAGCAAATAGTTTTTGTAAAACTGAAAGTAAATACAACATTAATATATTTCAGCTTTTACAAATTCACATCTTCCTCTTCCCATGTCTAGTACTTCTCACTACGGGAGAGGGTGTAGTCGTAGGCATTTGCTGTGGCTGCTCAACCTCCATCCTGGATGTAGAGGCTACTGCTGGTGGCTCTGGCACTACCAATGACTCCTCCTCAGGATCATCCTCAATGTCATCCAATGAGAATGCAAATCCACCCCCCTCCTCCATTGCCTGTCGCTCAAAGTCATAGATCTCATCCTCGGAAAACAATGAAGGTTGCTCATTTCGCCCTGTCCAATCATTGTATGGATCTATCTCATCCAAATCAATTGGATCATCTGATATTTCCTTAACCTGTTTTGTGCGCAGCCGAAGATTATATTGCACATATACAAGGTCATTTAGGCGTTTTTGAGCTAGTTTGTTCCTTTTCTTTGTGTGGATGGCCTCAAACAAACTCCAATTGCGCTCACAATTGGACGAACTACAAGGCTATGATAAGACACGGAGGTAAAATTGTTGGAGATGTGGGGTATTTCCACCCCAATTTGACCACCAAACATCTACAAAAAACAAATTAAGAGTTACAAGAGAACTTAGAAAATTAGAAAGGAAAGCCAAAACTCAAAAGTTGAAAACATATTTTATCAAATTATCAATATTTGTAACTTGTAAATTTCAAATTTTATACCTGGTGGCTGATTGTGTATTGCTCTCTTTGCCAGCTCTAAAGAGAAGAGTGCACCCCTTTTTTCTCTATAACTTCGGATTTCATTAACAATGAGGTCTCTCGCGTCAAGGTTAGGTGACATCCTTTGAATGCACTTCATGTGGCCCTCCATAACCTCTCCAGTAGGATTTGAGTAGGTGCTTGAATGGAAGAAATGAGGGTTCAAGAAGTACCCTGCTGCATGGAGGGGTTGGTGGAGTTGATGGTTCCACCTCCTGTCAATAATCTCCCAAATGGGATCAAATTTGAGGCTGTCCCTTTTATAATAATTTCTTATAGCCTCCTTGGCCCTATCCATGGCCTCATAAAGATATCCCATTGGGATTTTATCCCCATCCACCAAGCGGAGCACTCTAACCAAGGGCTCCGACACCTACAAATTACTATATAAAAATGTAAAAAGATTAGAGTTTCAAATTTACAATGAAAGACACTAAAAAGTTTATTCAATTTGAATCAAATTCAAAGTTTTGAAATTGAAGTTACCTTCACAATCTTTGCTGCCCTTTGTGCAAATTGGGTATCAAACACAATTTTTGACACTTTATCTCCTTCCGGCTTCTTCGAATAGGTTGAGTCCATCCATGGTTGACTCACAAACTTTTTTTTTAAAGAAGTCAAAGAACTAAGAATGCTTTGCAACGTTAAGAAAATCGTTCTAAACCTTGTGACACCTGGCCTCACCAATTCTTTCCCATGGGTGTGCTCCCTCATCAAGCAAAGAACCCAAGGGTGATTGTAGATATATTTAGTGATCCTCCTCGTGTCCTCTACAACTTGTGTGACCCAATCTAGTTTTCCTATTTCCTCCTAAAGAAGGTCAAGGACATGGGCTGCACATGGTGTCCAAAAAATTGAGGGGTGTCTATCTTGGTGGAGTCTTCCTGCTGCCACATATGCTGCTGCATTATCAGTTATGATTTGCACAACATTTGCAATCCCCACCTCCATGCAAACTTCCTCCAACATCTTAGCCAAATTTTCTGCACTTTTTACAATGTGGGAGGCATCAATTGATTTTAAGAACACCACCTCTTCTTTGCATGCAACCAAGAAATTAATGATGGTACGGTTTTTTCCATCTGTCCACCCATCAGAAAGAGTAGAGCAGCCATATTTTTGTCATTTTTCTTTTTGCTCCTGTATTGCTGCCCTTGCCCTTTTAGTTGCATTAGCAAGCAACCTACAAGTACAAAGTGAAATTAAGTACACAATTTTAATTTGTAAACAAAAAAAATAGCTTAAATTCATCATAAATTAAACTTAAAAAACATAAATTAAAGAAAATAAACTAACCTCCCACTCAAGTCCGTGCGAGAAGGCGCCTTGTAGCCTTTTCCTGCAACTGTCAATGCGGTGACCAAATTCTGCCAGTAAGGAGAACTCGCCACATTGAAAGGGATATTGTTAAAATACCAAAAATTTGCACAAGCAATGTCTGCTTGCTCATGCACCTCCCTATTCCATCCAGTCGCCTCTAAGGAAGGTTGTGCACCAGGTGTGTTTCTAGGCACAAAATAACTATCCAATCGTGTAGGTCCTGCAGTTGCCCCTGCCCCTGGTGCTCTACTAGAGGAAGATGAAGGGATGGAGGTTGAGGTGCCAACGGATTGCATTGACCTTCGCACACGTGGGCCATGAAGAGAACCCACTATCTCCCGAGTAACATCATAATCATCATCCGACTCAATTGGAGCACGTTGAGAAGAGGCAATGGTTGCTTGCATTGCTGCTTTTGCCTTCTCTCTTTGCACTTTTTTTTCTTTTGCAGCTGAAAGTATGGCATTCATATGTCTTTTTATTTCTTCTGTGGTTTCAGGACATTCCTTAGCGTCACGTTGAGGGATGCCTGCAAGGTGGTACTTGAGGCGATTGATGCCTCCACGATATATTTTTTTACATGGAATGCAATATACTGTGCCAGGTATGGGTCCTAGATAAGCATACTTCCAGGCAGGATCTCTAGCTCCTGGAGGATGTTTGCCTACAAATCCTGCAGACACGGATGGGACAGAACCTGAGGCAGAAGCGGGTTCAGAAGCCATTATCAATTAATTATTAACCTACACAAAGTGAAAGTCAAAGCACAACTTGTTAGTTTTTGATAGAAAATTTAAAAACAAGCTAAATTAGATTAAATCCAGTGTTCCACGGGCCTAGGGGACGGGGAAACGCGTTTCAGAGACGGTGGGACAAAGGGCCTAAGTTTGGGGACGGCGGGGAGACGACGGGGGGCTGTCGGGGTGGTGGTGCTGATATAGTTATACATATACTTATAGTACTTGAAAAACTAGTTTTGAAAAGATGTATAACAGTATAAGAATTACATTTCAAATGAAACTATAGGAAATTAGTAAAATTATAACATGGCAAAATTTGAAATAGTAAATCTAAATACGAAGATATTTGAATGCTAATTAGTAATTGCTAAATAAAATTTGACAAATGAAATTGTCAAATTGGAGATTTCTATTATATCGCCAAATATGAATATCTGATGTCATATGAGATATCACAAAGTCTATAAAGATGATTAATTGATTACATGATTCATCATTACAATGAGTAGCATTACCAAATGAAAAGACAAAATGCCAAAATGTCAAAACTCAAAATGTAGTGAATGGAAGCCTCTAATCATCTACAAACTCCTCATCACTGGAACTGCTGGACTCCACAAGGTCAAGATCCCTCAAGCTCACACCAACCAGCCCTGCATCTGAAGTGGTAGGATCATCCTCATCAATCTATGAAGGCTCCTCTAGCTCCACATCACATCGTGCTGCTGGACTCTCCTTGTACACAACTGTCTTGCGGTCCATGAGATGCAAAGCACTGTGTACAGCCACAAGCTTCTCTGCTCTCTTAGAGGTAAGTCTGTTCCTCTTAAGAGAGTGGATGAAGCTATATGTAGATCAGTTCCTCTCAACAGCTGAAGAACCGGAAACCTGGGATAGTAGATGAATAGCTAGAGTGGTCGTCAAAGATTTCAAACCATGACAATTCCACCACGAAAGTGGGTCCTCCTGTGCCATAGAAACTATATCCACCTCTGCTGCATCTGAATAGCCTCTAAGAGTGGCAAATCTGGTCCACTCAGTGCGAATTGTTCTGGCATCTGTAGAATCATACATCTTCTCTATGCACCTAAAGAAACCCGCCTTCACCTCATTATCCCGAATCGGTGTCACTCTACCCAGTCTAGCCATGTACCACTTAGGATTCAAGGCAAAGGCAGCCATATGCAAAGGAGTGTTCAACTTGTCCTATCTGCGCTGAATGATTGGCCGGATGTGCTGATTGTAGAATGCTAGAGAGGGGTCCTTCACTCGCACAACAACCCTCATCTGGTCAAGCGTAGAGTTGATGCACTTATACACCTCTCCAAGGTTAGGTGCATGCCCATCCCCATATCTGATAACCTGGAATACTGGAGAAATGATGGAGACAATGTATTTTGCATCAGTCCAAAACACATCACTCTTCACTATCTCCTTCACCCTTCTCCCCTGTGCTGTCTTGGCCTTGGCCCACCTATTCCACTCATTAGTCATAACCATGAGTTGCAATGCCTCTTGCAACTCAATCATTCTCTCCAAGAGAATGAAATATGATGCATATCGGGTCTCCACCGGTTTCAAGAACTCCTCCGCGAAGGTCCTAAAGAGTGCATGGGAAGTGTGGTGGTTGTAGATAAACATCTGCACATCTCTCGCATCGGTGACCACTCCTCTAATCCAATCAATCTTCCCCATGTCCTTGAGTGCATTGTTCATGGCATGCACACAACATGGGGTTCACCAAATATGTCTATAGGCTGCCTCAATGAGTTTCCCTACTGCTCTACACACATGGACTGCATCTGTGACTACTTGGACAACATTTTGTGGCCCAACCTCCTCAATAGCCTCCCTGAGGACATGAAATTGAAAATCAGCATCTTTGCAATGCCCTGTACAATCAACTGCTCTAAGAAAGTATGGGCCCTCTGCACATGTGACCATGATGTTGATGAGTGGACGATGGCTAATGTCCGTCCACCCATCCATAACTATACTGCACCCAGATGCCACCCAACATGCCTTCATCTTCTCCATCAAAATATTGATCTTGGAATAGAACTTATCCAAGATCGAGGTCCTCATTTTCGTCTCACCTGGTGGCACATATGATGTTCCTCCCTTCGCCACCATAGCCATCATCTCCCTATAATAAGGAGACCGTGTAACATGAAATGGAATGCCATTGGAAAAGAAGAACTTGCCAATGGATTCATCTATCTCATCTCTCAGCTGCACATTAAACATATTAGCTATGGGGTTACTCTGTGATGTCTGCAACTTGCGTTTCCCTGTGGCTGTCCCCCTAGCGACACTAGAAGTGGAAGTGGATGAAGATCCAAACATCATTCCTCTCGTCTGAAAAGTATGTGGCATTGACGCATGATGGGTTTGCTGAAGGGCTGCCCTAGCAGTCAAAGTGGTAGGGACTGAAAT
Organism: Sequoia sempervirens; assembly: GCA_007258455.2. Classification (NCBI taxonomy): domain Eukaryota; kingdom Viridiplantae; phylum Streptophyta; class Pinopsida; order Cupressales; family Cupressaceae; genus Sequoia; species Sequoia sempervirens. Next base: position 237,744 of record VDFB02265030.1, read on the forward strand.
ATTTGTGTCCTCTGGAATGCCCCAAAGCTTGTTAAACTCCATTCTATATTTTATATTTTGAGCCTCCTTCAAAAACTTACAATGCTCCACACCTTTTCTCGTGCAAAAAAGAAAGTTTGCATTCACTCGAGTGATGCTACCAAACCAATCAGTCCCACAAATGTTGCACTTCCACTTCCTTGTACCCCCACCTGATTGTGATGTGCCTTGTATTCTTGTAGAAAACTGTTTTAGAGGAGACTTCGGATCAAAATGACCCCCAGCAAACTCTGCCAACAATTCTGAAGGGCAGCGTGTACTAGCTGGTGCATTCGCCATGGAACTAGATTGGGCTGCAGGATCAGCCCCATGGTCATCCCCCTCATTCTCAGGTTCAAAATCTGAATCATGTTCACTATGAGAATGGATTTCCATGTCATCTCCACTCATGTCTTGGGTGCTCATCGTGAAAGTGACACTGCATTTCACAAAATTAAAATAAAATCAGCCTACTTTAACAAATTGAAACAATGAAATACAAAATGAAATAACAAATTTGAAATTTTAATTTTGAAAACAAAATTTACAATTTATAATTTAAAAATCAGCCTACTTTAATTTTATATTATTTAAAAATTTAAATAAAAATATTAAATTAACAAATAATAAAATTTGATGTTGAATCTTGAGGGCAAAATGATGAAGATGAATGAAACCCTATGTGGCATGACACAAAACAGATTTATCATCACAATCTCATGAAACCCTATGTGGCATAACACTTGATCATAACGGTAAAGGTTCACAAAACAGATTTATCATCTCAATCGCATGAAACCCTATGTGGCATAACAATTGATCTTAATGGTAAAGATGCATAAAACAGATTTATCTAAACTATGGAAAGAATCCACCATTACAATTGCATGAAACCCTATGTCGCATAACAATTAATCGTAATAGCGAAGACACATGAACAAATACCAAAAGAGCAATATTGAGGGCAAGGTAGGCGCAACATATATTTCTCTCTCAAGCAAAAGTTATTTACAAATGAGCAAAAGCTCTTATTTATATACATCAAGGTGTAGGGAACCCTAAAATCACCTTGAGTCATCTACAGTCTTGCAATGCATGCAAGATTCGTTGCCAAACCCTAATGAAATAAACTATACGGTTAACTGGAAAACTACCATCAGTTAACCGAAACATCTAATCTAAAAATGGACAATTGTGCGAGCATGCACATCCTTATTGAAAGCAAGTTAACTGGAAGACTACCATCAGTTAACGAAAAACTCTAAATGAAACTCCAAGTGTGTAAATCTGATCTCATAATAGATATGCATGAGGTGAGACAGCCAGTTAACTTGAAAGGGTAATGCCAAGTTAACTCCTGTGTGTAATGTCTATACTGAGAGGTGGAAACTGAAGTCTACTGGTCGTGATCTCGAGCAACCAATCCCTCAACGAGATTGTTAACTGTATCACTATCTGGAGCTATGAGACTGTCATAGAATGCTATGTCGATGCAGCATATTCTCACCAACTATGATCTGAGACTGAAGTTCACCTCTGCTCCTTGTTGCCTCGTCAAACAATGCTGACATGACTGTAAGCTGAGTAACCTTACAGCCAACGGTTTCCCCACTGAAAATGGTATGAATGAGTGCCTGGAGCTCTGACTGAACATCGATAAGCTCAACGTAGGCACCACCCTCGATCTGATACCGGCACGGTAAGCGAGATACTAGAGTCCTCACAAACCGGAGTGCACTAGTGACGTGCTCTCTACTCTCAGCCAACTCTGATGCCAAAGTGTCTTCTATCTTTGCCCTGAAAACCAATTGTGTTTTCCAAGAGTAGATAGCTTCTCTGTCCTCTGCATCTGTGACTGTATCATATGCCACACTTAGGTGAGCAATCATAATCTCATCCTTGGGTTTATTAATCGCCATATCTCGCTTCTCATCTTGGAGACGAATACGGAGCTCTCGTGCATTGTACCGCAACTGATATAACTCTGTGAGCATAGTACGGCCTCTAGCAACGAACTCCTCCACCCACTCATCCAAACGCTTGCCATATGCAACTAAGTGATTAAGTTGACTTTGCTCTGCTAGAGGCTCAAGCATCGGCGGGAGTGTGGTAATGGCATCTGGTCTATGTACAAGGCTAGAAATATACTGACGAAGCTGTCTGATTTCAGCCTTGAGTGCTGCCTTATCCTCTCTGTCCTTTAGTATTCTATCCCTGGCACTGTCCGTAGCAACCTGTAGGAGATCAACCTGAGTCTGGCGTGTGCTCCGACCAAGGTTAATTGTGATAACCTCGAAGTCCTGAGATTCTAATTCAGCCAAGTTCTTCCCCTGTGGAGGTACAGCAGTCTCAATGACGATCTCCATATCAGTGTTTCTTTCCATGTGGACCATATTCTTGACCCTCTTGTCTGGCGCATCTTGATAAATCTCATCAAAATCAAAATGATTAAGAACATAGGATGGCTGCCTCCTCTTCCTTCCTAGCTGAGCTTCGATCCAAGATTGGTCTCGCTAATGCTACTAGAAGGGTCTCAGACTAGCAAATGTGAGGTACCGACGAGAGTGAACGTGTAGAATACTGCGCGAGAGTCTAAATCCAATTCAATGTGAAATTGGGACTGGGAGACGGCTTTGAAACTGGTGTAGGAACTTGAGGCTGAACTCCTAACAGCGACTCGAATCGACTCCGAATGATCCGTGATAGGTCAGTTTATCGCTCCATGTGTGTAATAGTGGCGCGCCTTGCCCTTTGAATTGTTTGGCGCTTGTACTTTCTTGGGAGGATTACTCCTCTTCTTTTGTTTAGGTTTTGACGAGGGAAGGTAGCGGCGATTCGGCCACTCATCGGGCGGCTCTGCTCTGGGCACACTTACCCTCCTTGTCTTCTTGCTGTCGAGGTAAAGTATACTATTCTGAATAACTCTACTTGACCTCTCCTTGATCGTTGCGTATTCTTGGCGTACCAATCAACTATTGGCAATGGTTGTGTATCGACCTGCTTTTGAAAAACTGAGGAAGAACCTCTCATCATTTGATAAACCTCCCACATCTTCCTGACAAGAAAACAAAATCTGTGAGGAGAGAAGCGGTCCGTAATTGCGTCTCAAACCTCAAGTCATCTCAAGCAATTTGCCCAGTAATCCTCCATAGAAGGCTCATGATATATACCTCCAGCAAGGCAAGTTGTATAATGACCTGAAAGGTCATAGGCACGTGCTTCAACAAGATACTTAAGATGATATTTCTCAAGCTCTTGTCCTGCAATCTTAGCATCAATTGCCGACTTGCACCAATACATTCCAAACTGAAAAGGAAAGTTGAGAGATGGTTTGTGCCTGCGGCGTAGAAGACGATGAACATCATGCATCTGTCTCAGGAACTCCTGAAAGATTGTCTTATCCGAAGGATAACGTGGAAGCATAGCTGGATTTCTTGTAAACTCGTATACTCGGATGTAGGTGTATGTTGGGAACTGAATAAACCAATCCGCCCATCCATCCATCGATGCCCTAGCAACTGCCGAGATACGAACGTGCAATTCCCGGTCCAAATTTCTCACTGTATAAGTCAGAAAAGCCTCGTGAACACGCTTGAAATGGCGTTCAGCTCTGGTGAACTCAAGCTCATCATAATACTGATAGACTTTCTGAACGAGAATGCCCATGGTGTTTAGTCCTTGGAACTGACCCTGATAAGCGATCAAGTAGACGAGATACGAACACATGTGAAACTCATGGGTAACTAGGAAACTGGTGATCTGCCTGTGGAGAATGTCGCTGATGAAGGATGCCTACCATAATTCTCCTCGCCCGAAATGATGCGACCAATAATGTAATACATCCAAGGCTGGAAAACATTTGCATGTGCTTGACCTGAGACACGATTCAAGAGTATTAGAATCGCGTACTCATCCTTGTATTCACCACGACCCACATTGTTTGGCAATCTGTTCTTCGCTTGTTTTAACCATCTTTCTGCCATCTTCTTCTGACACTTGTCCACATCAGCATCAAATGCCTGCTCAGACTGCTCCATAGAAATAACTAGGCTGTTAGGGTATTGAGGAATGCCAAAACTCCTTTCGATGTCTAGAGGCTTGAGACTGCAAATGACTCGCCCGTCAACTAACACTATCTCATGAGTAGTAGGATTGTAATGCTTAATACAAGCCATCATGAATTCAACACAGTGAATGGAGATAGGTATGGAAGCGGCCTCTAGTAAGCCAGACAGTTCAATATTTTGAATGATTGAAGCTCTGATTTTAACAGGATCAAGAACTGCTTCTGGCAACACCTTGTGAAGATCTGTCTCAACCAACCTGCGGAAATCATGAGTAAGGACTGTTTTGGTCCTGTATTCAAGCTGAGTGAACTACATTATGAAAAATTCGCCTGTTGATTGTGAACTTGACTGTGTTCTTACAAGATTTCTGGAAGCTAAAAATACCCTGCGAGAGTTAAAAATAGCCTTTCGAAGAATTATTTTCAGCGAAAAATCTGAAATATGGGTTTTGTCCAGAAAAGGATTCTAAGACAACCTAGAACGTCAGTTTTGCGAAAATTCAACTTCTACTCGATTGTACAAAGACTTTTCAGTTGAGAAAATTAATAACTCGAGAACGAATGTTCTGAAGTTAAAAATTCATGAAAAATCAAGCGCACGATTTTAACTCGAGGTAATTATATAGAAATGATCCAGATGTTTGTACTTGTAGAATTCGCCAATTTCAGGAACATGCAAAATGGAATTTGAGAGAAATCTGAGATTGAAGGATGAAAAAGACGTTTTTATGATGTCCTTTTTCTGTGAAAATCGCCCTAGATTTCTTCAAATTGCTGACAATTTTAAACTTTATCCTGCAAAAAGATTTATTAGATAAAATCGCCTTTGATAACTGATGAAGATTTTGCCTTTGAATTGGAAGAATTCGCCTTTATTTGGAAACCACGAATTTTCCTCTTGAAATTTGCGCCTTTGTTCTGAAGAAATTCGAATTTCCCTTTGAATTTGTCTTGAGAAAATACGAATTACTCTGAAGTTTGAGAATTCGCCCTTTGATTACTGAAGAATTGCGAATTTGCTTTAAGGAAAACACCTTTGAGAATCTCGCCTTTGATTATTGAGGAATTTGCAAATTCCTTTTGAAACTATGAATTTCCCTTAAAGATGTGCGCCTTTACCTCTTGAAGAAATACGAACTTCTCTTGAAATTTGCTTTAATAAAATTCGATTTCCTTTGAAGATATGAATTTGCTTTTGAAAAATACAAATTTCTCTTAAGATTGAATTTTCTCTTGAGAAATACGAATTCCTTCTGAAAGCTTTGTGAAAAATAAATGATGGCGCCATACTTTAAATAAGAAGAAATTCGCACCAATTGGTAACTGCAAGAATTCAAAACCCTAACAAGAATAGAAGATCTCTGATTGGCCCCTTTTAGTTCCATTGCCACTGACTGGAAGTTTGAGAGTAAATAAATAATAAAATATTTATTATCATGCAATTAGCAAAAGGCGCCAAAAATAGAAAATCGCCATTTTTAATGCTAAAATTGCAAAATAAATATTAAATATTTTGAACTTCAGTTGACAATTCGAATGAAGCTTCAGGATTCACCGTTAGACTTCACCGATTCCGAAAAGTCATCTTTTGAGCTCATAGGCGTCCATTTGCTCAAGTTATTCCACTTTTTATTAACTTCCTATTTTATAGCTGACGACAAAGTCACGACGAGCCAACTTCGACATTGATTTCCGAATGACCGGGTGATGCTGAGACTGATCTGGAGAATTCATCGGAAAGCCTACTGAACGAGGAAGAAATGTCTGCTGGGAGACACTACTGCAAAATCCATCATTTAACCCCCTGAAAAATTAGGCGCCTTTGATTAAATTGCTTTTATGGGTTCCAGACTTAGACATTTGTCAAACTGCCATCTGACACTTCAAACGGCTGCTGACGGCGAACGGTGAACCCTGCTGACAGGCAACGAAGCTCACTGCATGCCTGGAGACATTCTGCATCCAACGAATATATGTATGACATCTGAAAGCTGTGTTAAGGGCCTCAAAAGTAAAAGCGCCCCTGGCTCTTAGTTGTATTGATGTCATTTTGATGAAAATTGACCCGATTCAGGCACTATCTGTTTTAACGGACAGCCAGAAGGGCCCACATGAGAAGTCTTTAGAGGTGACGAAGCAAGAAAACTGCTTCAAGACCTCAAAAACGCCAGTGCGTATTTTATTTAAAATAACTGCCCCAGACTTGGCCATTTTCCGGATATCCTCACTTTTTAGCATTTCACCAAAGACCTCGCACGTACGAGCGTTTGCCAAATCCCGAAGGCTGACGGCTAGGCTCGTTGGATAGATAAAATGATTACGCTCGAAAGCCGTGAAGACTTCGAATGCGAATGACCTCATCTGACAGGCCTAAAGGCTAGGCGCCTCTAGACTGTAGAAATACACTGAAAACTTTATGTTGGTCCGCCCTTGAAATTACGTGCTTGGTAGAATCTCTGCCACGATCACCTGGAATGTCGGATCGACAAGCAGGATGATGCATCGCGGAGCTGGGCTAGAGTAGTACTGATGTCAGGAAGACCTCATCTGCAAATTCACGCATCTGAAGGGTCCTTTAAACCAGCGCCCCTAGGCTGTACTTGCACTGAGAAGCAATGGAGAAGCTCAGAAATGTGAAATGTCCATTATAAGCTGATCTTCAAACGATTGTTGCTGGAATTCTGAGACTCGGATGACTACGTTTGATAGTTCGTTAGACGAGCAGACTAGTTGAGAACAAATTGACTGTATCCACTATCAAAAATACCAAGATTTACCCCCTCTTTAAGATGGGCGCCCTTAGGCTAGAGTTGCGCTTTTGCACTGAAAGGACAAATTTCTCATATCTGAAACTTTGGGGATTTCGACTTCTGTCGCTGTTTGCCGGAGCTGTGGGTCTCGGAAAGCTTCGCTGGATAGCTCATCGGATAGCCAGACTGATTCTGAAGAGATTGACTGGATGTATGAGCATTTTAAACAAGATCTTGACCTTCAAAAAGTTGGGTGCCCCTGGGCTATAGTTGCGCTTTTCTGCTTTTCCTCTGAGAAATCTTCATATTTTAACCATTGAAAACTCCGTTTCGATCACTGAAATCATCATTTGCAACATGAAACGCCGTCGTGAGATGTTCCTTCATCGTGAAAAGCTCCATTCTGAGTCTGCTTCAGGTTCTGTTCAATAAAACTGACTTTGACTGACAAAATATTGACAAAAACTCCATGCTTGATATTGCCTGAAACTGTATTTTACATCATTTTAGCAAGGTTAAGACTAATTTATGCAAAATGCCTTAATGAAGCAAAAAATTTGGTTTGGGTACAACACTGCGCCAACTTTAATCAATAAGGACAACAATAGCAACACCAATATCTCCGAAGATAACCAAATAAATGAGTGCATACAAGCGGCCATAGTAACCGAAGGGTGCCAAGGAGCAATGGATGCTCGGCAACACCGGTATGCATATTCATGTGATGGCAACAGTTTAATTTATCATCTCCGGATATCAACAGTACATATAGAGGTCGTGTTGATAACATCCAATGCATCTATGTTTAAATCTTCAGCGAAATATGTAAACCGTTTGCAGTAGCCAAAATAATATATTTATTTCCGAGTGTCCTACCAATGTTGCAGAGGCACCGACACACCAAAATAAGTCTATCATTGCATATCAATAATGATATTAAACAGATTATCCTTATCCGGGTTTTCGTCCAGCCATGAACTCCCAGTTCTGAAAGTTTCCGTTCCCAGACCTTTAAATGACAAAACATCAAAATGCTGTTCAATTCTCTGTGATGATTTCAGAGTTCGCCCAAATGCCTTAATAGTGTTAGCCACCTTCCGCTATGTTACTTAAACAAATCTGATCTGATTTCCCCTAACCCACTCTGATACCATGTTGATTTTTAAGATCAGATTAAAATAAGCAGAAACACAGAATAATGAACAGCACATGAACAATATAACACAGCATATACCCTGCAAAAACCCTCCTTCTCGAGGGAGAAAAATCCAGTAACAAATTATATCTCTTATATAATTAAATGAAGGAGCAGAAAATCTGCTTTACAACTTAGCCACACACTTGGCTAATCTGAAACAATAAGGAGAGCACCTCTCCTACGTGCGATTATACAATGAAAGATATATTTCCTTAATCACAATCTGCCTTATGAAAGAGATGACGATCTGCTGCACAATGTCGATCTCCTTGTGATAGTATGCACTTGACTTGATAATGATTCGATAATGAAGGAGAGAGCAGTGCCTTCAATAAATACATGTTGGTATGGACTCCACCAAACAAGACGTTTCTTCAAGATAAGTCGGCCTCTTCATGAACCAATGCATCTCTTTGTTCTAGGCGAACCTTGGATTAGTCGGCCTTAATAAATATATAAATTATCACTTAGATGGGATGACCTTTCACAAAAGTTGGATACAAATAAATAAGTAGTCTTTGACTTTATTTATTTGCTTATTAATTAAATTGATAGAAGGATGAGGCCCGTAGCTATATCATCAACATTGTGAACCATCAAAGTGAGTAGTATGATCTAGTCGGATCGACTCTAATCCTTGCTGACCATCTTTGGTCTTCTTTGGTCTTCTTTTGTAATAATTCTATAAGCAAATAAAGATATATGTTACGCATGTGTTTGGTATGCATTGTCATCTCCATTATTAATTCATGTATTTAAATTTTCAGACAGAGCAACAAACAAAGTTTACACAAAATCTTGCACTTATTCAAATGTTGAAAGGAGAGAAATCCATGTTTGTAGTGTTGGGTGATAGGAAGACACATTTTCCTCATGCTTGTACTGTGCGTGTTGTTTGTTGCCTCATTGAGTGTAATGAAACAGGGTAAAGAAGTGAGCGTGGCGTAATTTAGTATATCTGCTTCTTGTTGTAAGTTGATGTCTTAGCTTAGGGACATGGGATGATGGAAAACTGTCAAAGACTGACAAAAATGTTATGCACCCTGAGTAAATAAGTGTCATGTTATGGTGTTAGTTTGTAATGGAAGGTGATAATAGACATTGATTTATCAAATTCTGATGATTCAAACCAAATTTTTAATCCATTTTATTTCAATTATATTTGAAATTGTTTATTTTTGCATGGTAAAAATATTTTTGAACTTTGTAATTAAACTCCTTGTTTCATATCCTTGGTCTGTGGCATGTGCTGTCAAACTACTTATCTGTATCATTAAATCTTGTCTTTGTCTGTGCAGTTTTGGGCAAAAGGAGACGTTACGGTGTTTGGCTCTTGCTCTGAAACGGATGCCACCAGGGCAGCAATCGTTAAGTTTTGAGGATGAGTCAAATCTTACATTCATTGGATTGGTATTTGCGAAAATTCTTTCAATGTTCAAGTTTTCTTTATCAGGATGTGTTGTTGGTGATCATGCTTTCTTGTTCATTTCATATTGCTATTTGACACAATTATCCGTATTCATAGGAATATAATTCTGCTGGAATATCCTATAGCCTATCTGATGAGCCTGCCAGGCTAAATAGATTGACCAAACTGACATTGAGGTCTATGCCGTTTTCTTTCTTTAGATATATGGTAGTTTTCTTTCTTGTCATTTACTCAAGTAAATTTCTATTTTATTTCATTTAGGAGTTATATTTATTTCTACCGGGTATCCCAAGCTTTTCATAGTTGCCTGTTTTACTACTGTGTAGGTTTGCCTAAAAGTCTGTTATTTTTGAGTGTTTTAGGATTCTGTTACAGAAGCACAGCATAAAGAGTTACACTTGCTCCAACTTTGGAAAAATAGCGTACTTGTTAATGGGTATCTATCCTAATTCCTGATGATATATGGGCAATCTCTTTGATTGGAGACCAAACTATTGGTACTGGCAGGTTTTATGTAACCAAAAGAATAGTTGATAACTATTTAATATGGATGTTCATACCAGTCTGAAAGTAGGCCCACCTTATATCTACCGATACTTTGTACATGAGCACAGATTCAGTATGTGTTCCAAGACACCATTTCTTCCAGCAGACCTCATGCAGTTACTTTGAAAATTAATAATTGTTATTTGAAAAACCAAAAAGGGAAAACTTAAAGAGGTCCGTTTCTTAATCGCATACTGAACAAACAAATGCAAATATTTAAACGTTAAAACTATCATCCATTATGATTGGGCTTCTCATTTCCCAAATATTATATTTAATAGTTAAGAGGCTCCCTAAATGAATAAATGCATGTATTTATATTATAAATAAATATGATGTAAAATATATTCATTTTGTAAAGATCATGTGACACATTATTTTCTATAGTTAGTAGATTTCCTAAAGAAATTAAGTATGTATTTATGTAATGAATATATATCATGTGATTGCTTGTTAATTTCCCAATGCATAAATTGAAATTCACTGATCATGATTCATATCTTAGTAGTATTGTTTCAATATTTTCATCCTTAGTGTTTATTAGCTATATGCAATTATATCAGGTGGTTTTTCTATTAATACATGAAAATATATATTATACATAATGCACTCTTATACAAAAATTGAAATTCACTAATCATGATTCATATCTTATTAACATTGTTTCAATATTTTCATCCCTAAGTACTCATTAGCTATACACCTATATGCAATTATTTCATGTGGTTTTTCTATTAATATGTGAAAATATATAATCTATGTAGTGCATCCTTGTACAAAAATACCTGGGTTTTGTGGGGTCTGTTGTTTAATTTTTATTCATATTGTATGCACTCCTGCACCCTTGCAACCAACCTTGGTCCAATATGATAGTGAGTGTATGATTAAGTAGAGGAATGCTATTTAAGAACTTGTCTTTACTTGATGGTAGCTATGTCGTTGGTTTGGTTTTGGGTTCAGGTGTGGGGGTTTGGTATGCAGATATGACAACTTCTTTTTATGGTCGTAGGGCTTGTCCATAAATAAAAGTTATAAAAATCAAGTAGGTGGTCCTACGGTTCGTCTGCTTTGCCATCTTTGCTGATCTGTCTTGTTGCAAAATGATTATTAATCATCTATTTATTTACAAAAGGCTTTTTATCTGTGCTCCACGGGGACGTGTCCCCTATGTTTTTATGCCGTTTCTCGTACCGGGTACGAAATGGGGACGCGGGGACGGCTAGGAAACGTCCCCTAGCCGTCCCATTTTTCCCTCCAAGTACCCAACACTTCTAGGGGACTTTTGGCAAAAGGCAGGGGACGTAGGGTACTTCTAGAAGTACTTGAAACTTCCCAGCCGTCCCTTGTCCGTACCGGGTATGGCTAGAAGTACCCTATGGCCCAGCAGCAAAAAAGACACATTTTTATAAAAAATTAAAGTTTTTTAAAATGAAAAAAAGGCATGGGCAGGCCCACAAGGGATGCCCCATGCCACTTAACCTAATTTATGTCTTATATATGCCCTAAAATGAGAAAAAGCAACTCATTTTTACATTTGGCTTGTGAAGTGAAGCAGAGCAAAAGAAGAGCAGCTAAGTGAAGGAGTGAACAGTAGTTTGAAGAGGAGCTTATGTAATGTCCCCCTTTTTAGCGTGATCTTGTTTTGAGTGTGTTAGCCTATTACTTAGACCCTTGTGGGCTAATTGTTTTGGTTAGAGGGTCAGTGGTATCTTCTGGAGAGTTTGTTCGTTCTCATCTTTTGTGATCAGGGATTGGCTCATTGCAGGCCTTGGTTGTACAGGAGTTGTCTGCTTCTGACGGCACTGAATTCTATTGAGTTTTGAGGAAGTTAGACTTACTTAAGTGATTTAAGTTATTATTTAACTTAAAGTATTCTTATAAAGTCAAATTGACTTTATTATTTTATATCACTTAAATAAGTTTGAAAAAAAAGGTGATTTAATTTTATATCACTAATACCTTTATGTGGGGGCCAAATATTAAATCTGAAACTATTGAAAAGGACTTGAGGTTATTTCAAAATATTTAAATGACCTAAAGTATGCCCTAATCCTTAGAAATTCACACCTCTTTGCTATATAAGGGTTTTAGGCAATGAGAAACTCATCTATTGAATATTTCAACTTTGCCTTGGAGGTTTTGACCTTGCTTTCATCCTATGATCAGGTTTGCAGCAATCCACCATTGGAGAATGAAATCTCTTCAGTGTGAGCACTTGTGAGGCTGTGAGAGATCAGCCGAATTGGTGCAATTTGAGAGAGCTTCATTCAGAAGTTCTATAGTGTCTTATCAGAATTTTGTGGGGTTTCTACATCAGCAACAGAGGGTTTGAGTGGATGATGTTCTTCCTTTCTTCATGGCAGGCATCATACTTCAATGGCTGTACCATCTGAGATGTTTTGGGCTTCTTTTTGCTTGAAAGGTGTGGCTGTTTGAGCTAGGGCGTACCAACTACATGGAGAAACGCCTTCCTTCTTGAGGGTTTCTCTTCACCATCATCAGCACTTGGCATCTACCTTTCATTTGCTCCAGTTTCTCAGTTGGATTTCATGCTTGTATCATTCTACACTTGATTATATCAGATTTTCATGTATAGACTGGCAAACTGGCTTCGTTTTTTAATTAAAAAACCTGGAGGCTTTCGGGTATGTTTATATGTTTTAAATCCATTGTTGATGATAATAAACACCTTCTACAATTCCAGTTTGATTAAATTTGCTCAAGTTTTCATTCTGTGAGCTTTTATATGATGCGCCCCTTCTCTTCTGTCTACAAAATTTCTCTAAAAAACTAAAAAACACAATTAGACCTAAGAAAAAGACAGGAGTTTGAGCAGTGAGCTAGCAAGGCTCATCACAGTGGCTCTACAATTTTGTCAAGTGCCAAGAACCAAAAACACAGCAATCAAAAGTTTATATCAGCGTATATCAGCTTTACATGACAAGTGTTTGACAAAATTCCCAAGGCAGAAATTGAAAGGTTTTGAGTCTATATTAGCAGGGCTCATCACAGCTTAGGGCATCATTTCCCGAAGATGCTATGCAGATTGAGGAGGAGGATGCACATGAGGGATTGCTTGGGGTTCCATTGGTTGAGGGCTTTGAGGCAGATCCTTCTATTGACATGGACACTGACACTGACTTAGACTCGAGCTCCGATGGCGAGGGCAATGCTGATTTAGACCTACCTTTTGCTGATTAGGGATCTTGAACAGCGATATATTTTCTTAGTTTTATGTTTATCATGTCATTTCATAGTTGAGACTTGGAGCCTTTGAGCATTTTGGTTATAATTATCAGACTTTTATATGATATTTATGCACATTGATAATGAAAAGCATTTGAATTTTGTTAATTTGTTTGTTGATTCTCATGTGAAATCTCAATTGAAGTCTAATGATATGTATTAAGCTTATACAATGTCTAGAATGAATGCTTTATCAATGTTATGCTATGAACATTTGAAATTTCTCTATGTTTTTAAAAATTTCCCTATCTTTTTATTAGCCGTCCCTTGCCGCCCCTAAAAATGACCCAAAAGTACCCCCGTATCAAAAACTCGTCTTGCCGTACCAGGTACTCCCCGTCCCCAAAACCCCATGGAGCATAGCTTTTTATGGTTTACCATTTAAAAATAGATTCCTAGAGGATATAATGGGAATTTGGAATAAACATAGGCAAAGCATTGACTTGCAGTTGAATAGAAGTCAATACTTCCCCTTCATTTGATCCAAATTCCCATTATATCCTCAAAGTGTCTATATTAATAATAGTATACCATAAAAGGATTTTCGTTAATAATTAAATAATTAATAAATATTTTGTAACAAGACAGATCAGTGAAGATGCTGGGGCAGTTGACCTGAAGGACCTTCTATTCCTGCTTGAAACTGGGGCCATCCCACATGACCTAGTTGACTCCCGACCCCTTTACTTCCTCACAAATGGCTTTTGGAAATGGTTGGCGTCTCCCTAAATAAACTTAAATGCTAATATTTTAATAAATTGAAAAATTAAAAAATCTAACCTAAAATTTAAAAAGTAAATAAATTAGAATTAAAAAGATAATAAATATTAATAAAGTTATACATGAATTATAAGTTTTAAGTTATTGGTGGTATTGGCATAATGTGATGGTTTAAATGTGATGTTGTCATTCTTGTTGTGAAGGTTCAAACCTTGTTGGGGATGAGGTCCCTTGTTTGTGACCTCACCAATTCATAGCTGTCGGTCAAAAGCATTGACCTCTTTAGAAAAAGAAAAGTTTTAAGTTATAAATATTAATAAGTTATAAATAAGCTATAATTTTAATTTATATTATTTATTTAAAAAATTATTAACATCATGTTGTAAATTTAAGACCTAAATTTTTTTGGTTTGAAAACATTTTAAAAAATGGTAAATGAAAAAGAAAAGACACAGTGAACATTGGATATTAATATTAATATAAAACAAATGAAAAGTCAAACTTTTCTGGTAAAAACCGAGAACTTCTATCAAATGTTGCTGCCATGCACAGTCAAACCTTGATTCACATGCAAACCTTCAGTTTAGTGTTACTGCCATGCACAGTAAAAATTGAAAAATGAACTTCCAAATGCATATCCCTACATCCTACAATTACAAATCTGCCCTGTACCCTAGTTGCTTGCAGAAAGGTTTGAGGCTATGTTATACGGGGACGCGTCACCTGCCCCAAATCCCACTGTCCCTGCCCCCAGCCATCCCCAAAACAGCCCAACTAGCAGGAAACGGGAGGAAACGTCCCTTGCCCTTTGGGGACGGTTCCCCGTCCCCGGTACGGATGGGGGACGTTGGAAATGTCCCTCATTGTACCGGGGACGACTAGCCGTCCCCCACGGACAAGGAGCTTCCTGGGTTAAAAAAACATTTTAAAATTGATTTTTTAAATATTTCGTCCTCCTTTCTAAGGTGATTTTTGAGTTTGGGTTGTTTGACATTTTGTCAAACACTTGGCATGCAAAGTGACCTAGTTTTGATTTCTGAATGTTTATGATTGTGTTTGATTGAAATTTAATGCCAAATCATTTGCATAAAACATAGAAATGATAACTACTATCATAACATTAACAAATATGAAACATTCAACCTCAAATCTGATTTTATTTGTACTATATCAAGTCTGAATACAGTGCATTTCAGGGCTGATATAAGTCTGATTTGATTACAGCAACAGACATTTCGTTCAAAATCTAATTTATATTGATTCCCAATGAAATACAAACATACCCAGATCATAGGGTACAATAATAAGTTTAATGACATTTATTATGCTGTTAAACTACTGCTCTCGCGATTTATTTACATATTGATATTGTTGTTATCAATTATTAATTTATTGACATATCTCTCTCTCTCTCTATAATATATTAATTTGTGTTACACAGGGATGCCTTCCCCCACCCCCCACCCCGCCCTCCCAAAAAAAAACCCTACGTCCTTGTCCCCTGTGGCGTTTTGGGGACAAGACGGCAGGGGACGTCCCCCAGGCATCCCCCTTGATTTTCGAAAACTGGGAAACGGCAGGAAATGCGTCCCCAAAAAAGGGGATGGTTGGAAAATTAAAGGGGACGCCTAGGTGTCCCCGAAACGGCTAGGGGACGGCTAGGAGTCCCCCAACCGTATCGGGGATGCCCAAGAGTCCCATTTTCGTCAAAGTAAAAAATGTTTTGATTTTTGGCAAATTAAATAAAAATTGCTTGATAAATATTAAATATTTCATTATATTTGATAAAACATTTAATTTTATTGTCAAATTAAATAAAAATTGCTTGATAAATATTAAATATTTCATTAAATAAATATTGTTTGATAAATATTAAATATTAAATATTTTATTATATTTGATAAGACATTTAATTTTTAAACAAACTATTTAATTTTATTGTCAAATTAAATAAAAATTGCTTGATAATTGATAAATATTAAATGTTTCATCAAAAAATATTAAATATTAAATTTTTTATAATGAAATATTAAATATTTCATTATATTTGATAAAAATGTTTTATCCCCATTCGAATGGCATTGACTAAATAATAAAATATTATTATATTTACTTTAGTCGTTCAACCTAAAATTGAAATGGAGACTTTTAACTTTTAAGTTTTATACAATTTTTTTTACTTTGCAATGCGCACATGGGTAGGGCAAACATGAAAAAACGACCAGGAGAAAATATTGTTGTTATACTGCTGTTATACTCTTTATCTATGCACATATTGTCATATTGATATTGTTGCACATATTTGATATTTTAAATTGCTCTCTTTCTCTCTCTATATGTAATATATTTTTAAAAATTCATACATATATATATTTTGAAAAATTCCTATATTGCCCTTCCCCCGCCGTCCCCAAAAATCTGCCCTTGGACTGCCGTCCCCAAAACCCGTACCCTTGTCCCTATCCCTGAAACGCCATGGAACATTATTAATAAATTTTGAAAAATCATATATATATATGTATGTATTTTGTATGTCGCTGTCCCCTAAAAATGGCCCCCTAGGAAACTTCCTTGAAACGCGTCCCTTGACGTCCCCCGGTCCCCATCCCCAAAACGCCATGGCACATAAGTTTGAGGCCCTTGACTACATGAAGCCATAGGGTAAATTAAAATACCCTGCAACTACAGACAATTCAGTGTTCAGAAAAGTCATTTTTTTATCACAGGTTCATCTGGGTTCTATGTGGTTTTACCAGATCAAATCAAAGCCTGTTTAGCAGGACCCTGGATGGCTCCACAGGTGGATTTGTTCCAAATCTGGACTGGGTTCAAATCAGACCCAGATCTGGCTAGGTTATCTGACAAAATGACAACCTAACTTGGTAGTGTGAAGATAGAAAGTAAATGTGGAAGCATATTTTTGTTTTGTCGTTATTCAATGCATTATATATTGAGTATGAAATTCCTTACCTAAATGCATACACAAAGTGTTATTTGAGCTTGCTTTCCTCGTGCTTTTGCCAACTATTCAGTTGCTTCAAATTTTCATTTCATTTTTCTTTTCCCTGTCATCCTTTTTGTTTTCTTGTTTTTGTTTATGTCTATAAACATATACATATATTTTCCAATATTCTATATTGTTTGGTACCCATACGAAGGTCAACTTTTATGCTGCTTCTTGTCTGTTTTGTCATCAATTAGTGATCCTTTGCTTGTTTCTCAATGTTAGTTGTAGTGTTTCCCCTGTCAGGTTGCAAAGCTATCTTGCTATAGCCTTGTGGCTTGTATTTTGATGAACTCTTGCTGGATGTTTGAGATTGCACTGCTCCAAGATGAAAAAGGATGAGGTTCTTAACAACTGCTTGCTGTGGCAAAGGAAGGAAGCAAATAAAATGACTAACATAAGTTATGAATCAGAAAATGATGAAGGCTTGGCACCTTCAGGATGTCCTAACCATAGAACTTACTAGTCAAAATCAGTAAAGTTGGCACATGCAGAAGTGTTTTCCACAAAGTATCAAGAAAATGGGCTAAAAACGCCCTGGCACATTGATTTGCCACCCTTTTCCCACGCCCAACTTCCAACCATGGTGAGATTGGGACCTTTCTCTACTCGTGCGCACATTTGAGTTGGCATGCTGCTTAAGCATAAGAGAACTTTGCCAGTTGATAAAACAAGATGCCAAAGGAGTTAACTTTTTGTGCCAAGGTATGATTTAGAAAAGGATGAAGTCCGGGCATACTTTAGAGGTGGCATTGCCACATAAAAATTCTTTTAGGATATCAAAAAGTGGGCTAAAACTTAGTAAATGCATGTACATGCTGAAACGATCAATTGAAGGTAGATCAGGTGCACATTTCAGATGGTTAAGCCCTTAGAAGACTCTGCCCAATCATAACAATAAGTGGCAAACCTAAGTGATTTTTGCCAGGGCTGAGTGTAGATTTCGGGCACTCATCATCAAAGGTTTAACCCAGTACTTGGCACTCATCATCAAAGGTTTAACCCAGTACTTTCTCCTTGAAGCACACAAATTCATTGTCAAAGCCATTAAGTGAAGTGTGCCATACAGTTCACTAATAAAGGTGCACTTCCTATTGGGTGAGCTGTGAAACCCTTCATTTTCTCTGCCATACATCATAAGTCAGGGAAAAAGCTTAAGTGATGTGCGCCCAGGGATAAAACAGTATAAATCTGCACCTAAACATAAAGAAAATGGCAAACACTTAAATTTTCTTTTCCAAAACACTAAAGCAGACTGTGATGCACTTTAGAAGTGGCATTGACACATAAAACTTGTGCTCAGACAGTCAAAACGTGGCAAGATGTTAAGCGATTTTCACCTGTAAACCAACACAAAAATTGGCGCCCTCAACTGGTGGATTTGCCATCAAATATTTTTGCCTAAGACATAACAGAGGGCAGAAATTAAGTAAATTCTGCCTAAGATAGTTTTGCAGGGAGAAATCAGTAAAATGAGGCACCTTCTCTATATTTAGTTGCCTAAAAGAAAAAATAAAAGCTGAAGCATGCAAAGAGGAATTCTAAGTGCCCATGCACAAGCAGTTTGTCATTCAACCTCAGAAACATTTCAGTTTTGGTGTCTCAAGCAGAAAGTAGAGGTTTATTCTTCTTTTGCAGGTTTGAAGGTGATTTTGATTGCCTTTGTAGTGATGGTGGTGAAAGATAATCAAGGGCAGTATTCATGACAAGTGGGCAGGGCTATTCAACCTCTTGTAGTAAGAAAAACATTCTGCTGTCATCCATAGAAAGCAGATCTTTTTATGACAACAGCTTAGAAAATTCAGAGCATATATCTGATTTCATGGTTTCCAATCATATTTTGAACATATTTTCGCAATCACAGGGGTCCTGATTTGAGATGAAGATTCGAGGGTGAAATCTTAGTGTTTTAAGACAGCTACTAGCCATTCTTCGAGTATTATCCATTGCAGTTTTCAACAGAAAATCCTTGTGTGATTTTTTATGGTTTTAAACTTTTACCAAATCTTGATCCTAGGGTTTTTAATCAGACCCACATCCAAAACATGCATTCAATGTTCCCAGTTTTCTCAAAACCGTAAGACCATGGTTTCCCACATTAGTGATCTGACAAGCACATAAGTTTTTAGTTTCAAGTCAGGAGGTTGGCTTTGTGAAATTGGCAGCAAACCCATGGTGGTCATGGTTTTCCTCAAACTCCTAGAGGTCACTAACGTGCAATTTGCTATTCTTAATAGTGATCATATCTAGCAGTGGCTATTTTTGGGTGTTATATTCAGATAGTTAGGAAACATTCATCTTTCAATTTATTTTGTTTAGCTGCAAGCCTCATATATAGGAGAACCTCGTTTGTGAGATAAATACCTTTTAGATTTTGTGCTTAACCTCTGAGGTCAAAATGATAGCTCAAGAATACTTTCAGTTATTTCCTTAATGCAAAATTTCATTGAGAATCTTGTATAGTGTGCATAACTGATAGTTCTTGTTCATAGCTTTAGGTTTACGATTAATGTTTATATCTTTGGGAGCTTCCTTTGTTAATTTGAAGAGAGGTTATCCTCATAGGCTGTTCCATTTTGTATGTCTAGCAAGAGACAAATTAAAATGGTAAAACTATATTCTGCTTTCATTTGCTTAGTTCCTCATTGTTACACCCATACTTCGCAGACTTAGACTTGGAGAGTACTTGGCAAGCCCAACATTTTTGACTCAGCAAAAACTCGACAACTTAAAAAGTACTAAAATTTCTTATAAAAACACTTGTTTTTGCAAAATTCACTTACAAAATGTATCAAATGATTCTAGAAAACCATGAGGAAGTGTTTTCTATTACATTTGATATTTGAACACATATGGATTACAAAATGGCATCATCATGCGAAGTGGGATAGTGGATACTGGACAAAATAGCTAGCTACTAACTAATAACTATTATGCATTTGTGATGATTGTCTTTGAAAATCATCATCATAAATTTCATATCTAGGCAATTACAATTTCCTCTTCCCCAACCTAGTGATCAATCTCATCCAAATCAATAAATTCCTTTCGTAGATCCTATACTTTTCTTGTGCGAAGCCGAAGGTTGTATTGCACAAAAACAAGATCATTGAAGTGTTGTTGAGTCAACTAATTACACTTCTTCGTGTGAATGGCATCAAACAAACTCTAGTTGCCCTCACAACTAGAAGCACTACAAGGTTGTGACAAAATTTAGAGGACTAGTGTAATGTCCCCTTCTAGCTAGTCATCAGTTTTCATTGGGATTAGCCTATCATTCTGACCCTCGTAGGCTAATGGGTTTGGACAGAGGGTCTTTTGAGGTAGATACTTGGTCAGTTGATGACATTACTCTTCTCTAGAGCTCAGTGGGTTCAGGATTGGCCTTCGTTTGGTGTTTCAGTACTTAGTTTCACACACATACTATTTATAGTAAGTCATTAGGTGATGGGAGTCTAGGGTTACTATTTATAGTAGGGAACCTGAATGTGATGTGTTGGCCGTGTCGATCCCGGAGTTCAGTTGGCTTGAAGAAATAATGTGTATTGCACAAGTTATATCATTTAATTATTATTAAAGGTGACTTTAATAATAATTAATATCATTAGTTAATAAAATAACATTATATTTGCACTTTATGTCTAATGGGGTCATGGGGACATTAAAAAGGGTGCCATTTTATAATTAATGACTTGGGCGCTAACTTCAAGGTAATATTTTAATATTGTCAAAGTGCAAACTTCATATTATTTAAATGATCAAAAAGGAAAATTAGGGATTGACCTCCTTGAGAAAAGTATATAAGGAGCCAAACAGAAAATCGATTCATCCATTGAGCATTTGATAACTTGTCTTTTATGATATCTTTGGCATTGGAGGAGAGAAACCAAGGGTTTCTGAATTTCCAGAGCTTTCAGACGTTGGAGAATGTTCATTCTTCATTGTTCATGCATTAGGAGGTTGTGCAACATCAGCTGAAGTTAGCCTATGAGATTTGGTTTCATTCAGAGGCCAATATTGTGCAGATTGGAGAAGTTCATCATGAGGTTTTCAGGCAGATTTTTCATTGTGAAAGGCGAACATAACAAGGGCTGCATTTTGTAATCACTGGCACACTTTCCAAGGGTCGTACAGTCCTCTTTGATGGCAGCCGTACAATCTCCTGCCCTAGGCGTGTGAAGTCAAGGGCAAGGCGTCCTCTTTCATGGCAGCCGTACTATCTCCTGCCCTAGGCGTGTGAAGTCAAGGTCAAGTCGCCTTGCCTTTTGTGCATTTTCCTTCATCTTTATTGGCGTCCAAGCTGTGGAAGGTGTTCTCAGTTGTTTTTAGGGTGGAGAAGTTATTGTATGCAGCAGATCGAGCTTTTTACCAGGCATATTTATTGCTGTCAGTAATCCAGATTTCTGATATAATACTTTTACTCCATTTCCGGGTATGCATTTGATTGTAAAGGCCTTTTTGATAAAATCCAATAAAGATTATTGCACCTGTAATTATTGCATCTTATATTAAAAACACAAAAAAGCATAAAACCCAAAAACAAAATCAAAACACAGTTCAAAGGTTTTCATTCAGAAGTTAAGAAAATTCAGTTGGGGAGAACTAGGCTTCTTACAACTAGCCTTTGCAAATTTGGGGTATTTCCACCCCAATCTTCCCACCAAGAACCTGCAAATAAGATATTCAAGTTTTTGTAAATAAACAATATTCTATTAATAATTGTAATTAGAAACTTGCAAGATATAAGGCTTCACTTTTTTTTACTTGGTGTTTGGCTGTCTCTTCCTCGTATAGCTAAATGCGAAGAAAACTACCTCCCCCTAGCTGCCTTATAATTTTGCAACTCTAAAATGATGAGGTCTCACTGCATCTAAAGATGTCATCTTCACAATACATGTGGATAGGCCCTCCTTAAGCTCCCATTAGCATCTATGAAGCTATCAGAGAAGAACTTGGGGTTGAGATAGTACCTTGCTGCATGAATGGGTTGGTGGAGTTGATTATTCCACCTCCAATCAATGATCTCCCAAATAGGGGAAAATTTGTTTGCATCCCCCTCATAATAGTTTTGGATGGCCTATTGGGCCATGTTTATATCCTCATAGATGTATCCCATTGCATTTTTCTCGCCATCCACCAAGCGCAAAACCCTCACCAACAGCTCAATTACATACAAAGTACAAAGTAGAAGCAAATTTAATTGACAACTTACAATGAAACAAAATACTTTTAAAGTTTATAAATAAAGGATTCAATTTGAAAATTAAATTAAGTTTGAAGTTACCTTGACAATCTCTGTAGCTCTAGTTGCAAAATCACTATCAAAACCTAGTTTTGCAATCCTTTCTCCATCAACCTTCTTTGAATAAGTTGAGTTTACCCATTGTTGACTCACAAACATCTTGCTTCAAGGGAGTCAATAAACTAGTAATACTTTGCAATGTTAGAAAATTAGTTGCAAACCTTCTTGTATGGCTGCTTGTGTCTTTTCCCTCTCCCGCTTCTTTTCATCTAGTGCTGGAAGAAGGGCTATCGCCTCTCATTTCACCTCTTCAGGGGCTGCTAGACATTCCTTGGCATCACAAGAAGGATGCTTGCAAGATGGTATTTGAGGCGATTGATGCCTCCACTAAGCTTCTTCATGCACTAGGTACAAATAACGCTCCCTTGTATTGGTCCCATTATGCCATATTTCCAAGTGGGGTCACGACTACCAAGGGGTCCCCTTCCAAAAAGCTGACATGCACTTGCTGAATTTGAATCAGATGCAAAGCCGTATGCCATTGTGATTAAATATTAGTCTACAATATTGATAACAACAAAAAGTGGTGATTAAATTTTTTTCAACATACTAATTTTTTTACAAATCGTTCATAAGTAGTTATGCCATTTTGCAAGATAGAGAGATTCCTAAGTAGTTTAGGATAAGTCTATTGAAATACTTAATCTCTATCAAACAAGATAAAATGCTTGTAGGTGATTGTCTATGAAGTCTCTGTCATCATAGAAGGGTCTAAACAGTCTATTAGATGTTTGTCTCAACAATTTATGACTAGAAGATGTAAAGAACAGATTTCATTAAGAATGGTAAGTGGCAAAATCTCTGAGTTGGCAGTTTTGTTATTTTGTCAAGGCCTTAGGCTAAAATACAACTGAAGCTTCTTAATTAAAAATAGTAATATTTGGTTCTATGACGTTGGCTGTATATAGATGAGTAATAAACATCTGCAAGAAACTTTAGTTTGAAAGAGAGAAGATGTAGAAATTTGAAAAATCATTCAATTGCTGTCAAAGTCTAAGTCAAAAATTATATTTGATGGGAGTGCCATTTTTAGATGAATCAAATTGGAACTTGGGATTAAAAAAAATGTGTAATCATGTTTTATGTAAATTGTGTATTACACTTTTAAGTATATTAACTGTTTAACATCAAGATATGCCACTCTTCATCATCTAAATTTCATTCAACTAATTAACAAGTCTAAATCAAAAATTGCATTTAATAACTATCGTGTCTAAATCAAAAATTATATTTATTGATGAGGTGCCACTCCCAAATGAACCAGTTTGAAACTTCAAAATATTTTTTTTAGATATATTCATATTTCATTCTTCAATTTGCATATTTTTATTACGTTAAAAATAGTAAAAACATTGACACTCATCATAAATATTACATTCAACTGATTAACAAATCTAATTGATTGACACTCATCATAAATATTACATTTCAAATTCTCCTATTGTAACAATACGCAATACCTTGGGATGGAAGCTATGGAGTGACGAGTGTCTAGAGCGGCCGGCGGGAAACCCAGCGAGAGCACTGGTTCAAATTGCGCAAAGGAGGATGGAGCAGGTGAGGAGGATGGCGAGGTTGATGGGGTCTTGGACGGTTGGTGTTGCTGGGCAGTGGCCGAACAGACGGTTGATGCTGGAGAGGGCATTGCTTTGTGGGCTCTCTGTTTTTTTGGCTGCCTTAGATCTGGGGTTTCTTTGAGAGGCTCTAGCTTCTTTTGGGGTCTTCGTCTTGGACACCTTGGGAGATGCATTCTTCCTGTTTGGAGCCGGTTGTGTGTCTCGACGCTTCTCTTGGCTACGTTGGTTGGGGCTCGTTTTTGGAGCTACTAGTTAAGCGTGGTGGCCGGCATTATGCTGTCGTTTCTTTCGCTCGGCCTTCTCTCTCCTGCCCGTGATTCTCTACCTTCTGATGTGGGCCTCTGCTGCGGGAGTGTATTTTTGGATGCGCCCCTGCCTGCACGCCATGCCCTTCTGGCGCGCTTCGTGCCCCGCGGTGCCAGCGGCCTCGCCCCTCCTGGCATCGGCTGGCCTTTGCCTGGCCTGCGTTCCCTCATGCCTGCTCCTGCACCTCTCGGCTGCATCTTGGCGCCTCCCGCCAGCCTCTCCCACCTGGCAACGGTTCCAAACACAGTCTCCTGCCGCAATCCCATGGCGGCCCCTGGCCTCCTGCCATGCCTCAGTTCCCTTCCTGGCCGGAAAGTGCCTGCACCTCTGCGTGACCGCCATGCTCTCAAAAGGCCATTGCCTCGTCTCAGCCCCAAGTCCCCGGATGGCTCCTCCTGGGGCCCTACCTTGCCCACTCATGGCCGGGATGCTTCTCATGGTGTGTTGGGAGGAGGCTTTTCTCCTCTTAAGGCTTTTGGTGCTGAGATTGGAATGGGTGGTTCTTCTCTTGGCTTGGAGAAGCCCTTTCTTTCTCCTGCTGAGAGAAGGATCTGCTTGGCTTTGTTGGATGTTTGTGATAATCCTTCGTTGTTGAAGGTGTGGCACATGCTTGTGTTGTAGGGCCCTTGGAGTTTTTTTTTGTTTGATGGTGTTTCGGTGATGCCGACTGGAAGCTGGTGGAGTGGAAAGCCTTTCCCTCTTGCTCCCTTGGAGTTTCCTGTTGGTTTGGGTGTGATCTCTCTCTTGGAGCTCCTGCATGCTCAACCAAAGGATGGTGTGGCTCTTCATTTTTTTGGAGCTTTGACTCTCTTCCATTTCCTATGCATTGTCCTTTGTTGAGGCAAAGACAACTCTTGATGGTTAGGAGTCACTTCTTATTGAGGTGGCGGTGGGTGTGTTGGATGTGGATGGTGGTCCACTTTTTTGGTTTCCTCTGGTGGTGCTCCTATTGAGGTGGAGGCCAAGGTTGCTGAAGAGGTGCGCTCTTGGTTTTTTGGGTTGTCACAGTATCCTCTCCTATAGAGGGGAGTTCAGTCCTCTTGAGGTGGATCTGGAGTTGGTCTGTGGTGCGCTTGGGAGCTTCAAGGGGTGTCTCTCCTCTTGTGTGCTGGTGTTTTTGATTAGGTGGTTGGGTTTAATGGTGGTGTTTACCATTAAATTTCCGTTTCTTTTGTTGTGTTATGGTCTGTTGTTTCTAAGTAGATGGTTGGTTGCTGCTGTGGTGGTTTGTTGCCTGGTGGTTTCAGGTGGTTTTTTTACAGTCAAAACTTGGGAGGGTTTCTGGTCCCAGATAAAACCATGTTGTATCTGGGCTTCGGGCCCATGCTTGTGTGTTTTTTGTAGCCTGTGATGTCTTGATTATCTATTTGTGGCTGTTGTTGGGCTGCTGGTGGTATGAGAGTTATCTTTTTTGGCAGCTTCTTGTTGTAGGGCTGATTTTTGCTTATTGTTGCTATCTTGTGTTTTAGCTGTCGTCTTTTGTAAAGGGTTCCGGGCCCCTTCAAAACCCATTTTTTACCCCTAATCCAAACAAATCTAAATGAAAAATTACATTCAACTAGCTAGCAAGGGCTAAACTGGGGCTGAATGGTATGAAGACAATTGATTTTTAAAACCCATCTCTGTGTTTATCTTAGAAGTTTCTGAGTATATAAAATGTTGTATATAAGGATATTGAAATCCAACAATATTCAATGTGGCATTTAGGAACACAAGCATGGAGTGGTTTTTAATTTTTAATAAGTAAAGCCTTGTTGAACCCAACAGGGTCTCAAAAAGTGAAACTGCAGTCCAAATTAATTGTGAATGTGAAAATTTTTAATGCTTATAATAAAAGAGAAAAATAATTCGAACTTACCTTTGAATGTAAAATCCCAGAGTCCAAATCAACCCAAAATTGAAGTGCAAATGAATGTGTTTGTGGGGTCAATTGCAGGGTTTTATAGGGAAAATATTGCATCAAAATCGCGCCAAAAACGTGTTTTGAAAAACCTGCATTTTTCCTGCATCTCTATCCTGTGTTTCCCTTCCTGCATTTCCTAGTGGGTTTTTTGGTGAGTTTTTGGCAAGAATCAATAGGTTTTGGTGAGTTTTCTAGCGAAAATTGGCAAGTTTTTCCCTGGTTTTGAGCTGTGAGTTGCTTATGTGGAGTTGCAATTTGCAAGTACTCGCGAACTTGGCGAGCACTCGCCAGGTCTGCTATTCTTGGTTACACCTACACATAATCAAGAAGAAAACAAAAAGGAAGAAACCATTTCTAGTTTTAATCTTTGTATCTCTCTTTATACTTATTCTTACTATTAAGTTCTTATCTCCTATTAATGCTTTCTAATACATATAACTATATTTCTTCCACTTATCATACCTCACGAAGAATGCAAATTTATGCATTGGATATTTAGTTATATCCTGCTTTGTCTTGTTCAATGTAAGAAGCATGAGTTTTTTGTGAGGTTACTGGTTTAGGTATAGGTACAAGGTTTGGGTTTCCTAGTATGGTGGATTTTTTTCCTCGGGTTCAATATGGTACCTACCTATGGGTACATGGAGAAAAAAGGGAAAAGTCCCCTTGACTGCAATGAGGAGTCCTTATGTCCGAACACATGCTACCCCTTTTCTAAAAACTAGTATTCAGTAGTTGATGGGTATAAGAGTAACTCGCCATCTTGTAGCATTATATTCTTAGAAGACAATGTAATACCTTGTTGCAAAGACCGCTTGAACGAAGATTCACTTAATTTGTGACCATTGGGGAGCCATATTAAAGATAGTAAAATCATCCATTAGTGATTAAATAAGAAAACAAGGGCAAAGTTTCTTACTTGTTGAAGTTGTCTTTCTGTTCTTAATGACAGTTTGCTCTTGACTTCAATCCTGATTCTTGAGGTCTGTCTTAACCAGCAGGGTTCTGTATTGTTCATTTTAAGAGTGTAATACCTTTATGAATACGTATTATCGTGAATCAGTTGTCTTGGCTATAGAACAGTGGTTTTCTTGAGTAGGATAAATAACTAAGTAAATATGTGTTGTTATTATATGTTTTTCTTTCTTCTTCAAGTTTGAATTTTAATTTCAATAAATCTTTTGGGGACGTTTAGCCATCCTCAATATAGTTGAGGGCTAAGTTGCCAATTCAGGTTCATACATGAACTCAGGTATGGGTTTGCAAATATGTATATTATTAAAAATATATATTTAAAAAAATATATTAATAGTCATAGTTGTTAAAAAAAATACCTCATAATTTGCAAACAAGAAAATATTCATAAATTCATAATTCAATATTTCATCTCAAATGTTAGTACAAAATGAAAAATTATAATCAATAATATTCACGAGTGTCTTTCTTGTACTTGTCTTGAAGAATGCAAATATCATGATTCCTTGAAGATGTAAAGTTGCTAAATTCAACCACCACAACACTTTCTATTTCTTCATCTAGGAATATTCTTTTGAATGCGATCTTGTACCCAACAACAACCGTTTCATCTCTATATGGTGCAGTCCTTATTATTCTTCAACTTCATGATTTGGAGACCTAAAACTTCAGTTCTTATAGCTTATCAAATTGCCTTATGAAATTAATTTAGCATAATGGATTCTCAAAGATGTCACTGAACTTGTAATTTGTTTGCAACATAATTTTTCTTAAGCAATAAGAACTCATAAATCTCAGTGTGCATTAATTGGTTCTTGTTTGTTGTGTTTATTGTACAAATTTATGTTTGTATAGTCTGTGACATTTAGGTGAGAAACGAAAACTAGTAACTATTATCGATATGTTATGATGTATCTTTTCATTCTAGTTAGATGTGATCTTTAAATAATGGTTATTTTTATTTATATTATAGGTTGGAATGCTTGATCCACCAAGAGAGGAGGTGAGGAATGCTATACAAACATGTATGTCTGCTGGAATACGTGTTATTGTTGTTACTGGTGACAACAAGGTAATGCTCCTTGCTGGCTTGTGATTTTATCATTGCTAGACTTGTAATCTGCATATATGTCCGTTGATTATTCATAGTACTTTAACTAGATATAGCCATGCTGCAGTCAACAGCGGAGTCTCTTTGTCGTCAAATTGGAGCATTTGATCCATTGGATGACTTGACTGGGCGTTCATATACTGCATCGGAGTTTGAGGAGTTATCACCCATACAACGGGCGTTAGCTCTACAACGTTTGGTGCTTTTTTCAAGGTATGAGAGAAATGTGATACTTTGTGGCAAGGCATAGTAACATTCTGTAATCTCAGTACTCAATGATTCCTTGGAATTTAAGGGAAAAGCTGTGAAGCCTTTGAAATTATTATTATTTTTTTAAATGTTTCAGATTTTGTTGTTCCACTAGCTTTATCTGTTCTCTATGTATGCTTGCAAGTTGCTAGTTGTTATTTAGAAGCACTTCTGGTCATGCTAGGAAGAAATTTAGATAGATTAGTGAGATGGAAATCTTGAGTTTGTGTGAAATGCCTTCATGGAAAAAATAAAGTTGGTCTATATTGCACAAGTTGAATTCCTGTATTATTTTTAGTAGTCTCTTTGCAATCTGGTTAGATGTAAATTAACAAGCTATATAAATATCTCACCCTAAATTGATGGCCAATAGGAAGTAGGCAATTGAATGATGGAGGACTTCAAAGGATCTAGGGCCATAACTATCAAAATAGATATGATATAAACATCTCCTGTTTTCAATATTGCTACAGTAGGGCTGCTTCTAGATCGTGTCAAGTGCCATAATTCGAGGATTGTCTTTGGATCCAATGGTCCTTAGTACTCATATGGAAGATCTGAGTACATCAGTGAACAAGGAGATAAAATAACAATTAAGTTATGAAGCATATCAAATAATTGTGAAGGAATGTGCGATAAACAGTTTTACAGGTCTAGCGGAAGTATAAGGATCCATGACATGCACTGTACAAATGACTATTTGAATCCAGATATAGCGTTTCAACTTTTCAGAATATTCAGTTGATGTATCCACACTAGACTTGCTCTATAAATGGGAATTCTTCATACATTTAATTTTTATAAAAAGCCTTTTAATTTGTCCATATTCCGTGGAGAGAGAGGAAGATATAATTATGATGCCACAATTTGAAGCATTAGTTTTGGACTCATGGAAGACATTTGCACAAGATCTTATTTTGTACAGAAAATATAATTATTTGGCTATAAGCTGTGTGCCAATTTGAGTAGATCTTCATGGCATTTTTAGTAGAGACAAATATCCTGAAAATGTTATGCTAAAGTTGTACTAATTTGTTAGATTAGAGTTATGACTTTAGGCAATCATATTAGGAGCATACAACGGAAGCATTTTTCTTGTGTGGAAGACAAGGTGACGGGGCTGAGGGGAGGTAAATTTCTTTTTATTTATGCATCCTAATAATAATAAATATTGTTTGTTCTATGTATATGTTAAATCTATGTAGCCGGTTTTGGTACTGGTTCGGGTTTGGGTACCGGGGTTCGGCTAAAACATTGTTTTTTGGGGGCAAACGGGGGGTTCAGTTTGTTAGTACAAAAAACATATATATATGCAGCCTAATCACATAATATCATATAATTTATAAACAATAAAATCACCATAAACTTGAATGTCATTTAAAACATGCATGATAAATATTCATCGTTGAAACTTCAAGTTCAATATTACAAGACTTTTAAAGTTTTTTGGCAAATCGCTATCAGAGAGGATAGCACTCTTTCCATTGCTTCGAAAAATATGATTACATATTTTCAAGACATTACAAATTCATATTACATGCATTTTTAGAGGACCTTAATATCATTGGATGCTTTTGTTTTGAAGTAGGCGTCTTTTTGCGCTTCACCTCTGTCCATTCTTGTTCTATTTCAAGATTACTGCTTGCCACGTTCAAGTTTACATTGTTGTCACTGTTTGCTGGAGTGAATCGTGA